>CM040238.1:239676122-239769850 GCA_022545495.1 Chrysanthemum lavandulifolium | reverse complement strand
AAGAAAGATTTTGCTACTAACTTGAAATAATGATGATAATGAATGAGATGAATGTATCTATAAGACTTTATGTATATGTATAGATTCAAGCAATCAAAACCCATACCATTCAATTAATATCACCTCCCCCTTGGTCGGCCAAGGGGGGAGGGATTTGTCAAATTATATTTTTTTTTTCTTTTTACTTGTATGAAATATATTTGTATGTAATTTGTTAAAAATGTATAAGTAAAGTGTGTAGTTAAATGTAACTTGTAAGGTAAATGGAAATTTTTGGTACAAGTAAGATTTTAATAGATCAAAATAGAATGTAATGAGATAATAAAAATTGTAAAAATACATTCCTTGTGAAAATTGAGTGATATAATAATTGTCGTGTAGTTTTTAAGAAAAAGTGTCGTAATAATATAACTTTAACGATTTATATACAAAATAAATTTAAAACACTAGGAAAACTCAAAATATAGTTTTTATAACTAAATGTAGATATAAAATATGTCGGGATCATTTTGAAAGTAACGGATTAAATATTCAAAATAATAATTCACGCGATAACGCTTATTAAATATAAAATTACGTTAAATGTGAAATGAAATGCCATGAATGAACTAATATGATGCATTTTCAATTTAAGAAATGACCGAATTTGAGAATTGTGACATTCTTCCCATGTCACGAATCACGCCCCGTGATTCGATTAACGATACTATGGTCCGAACCTCGACAAGAGTTCTAAAAGTTCATGCTCATACGAGCAGCCTAAATGATCATATCAATGCCCATGCGCATGTGTTCCCCATTCAACTAAGTATGCGCCCGTGATTAGATTGGATAGATAAACTCGCCCAATATCGAACGTAGCTCTCAAAGACCTTTAGGTAGTCGATTCTAATTTAATCTCACAACTCATCAAACAAGAACTGCCATGAGATTAAACTAAACCGACTTGAGTAAACTTGTCTCTTAGCTTGATTTTCGCAACTCATCAAACAAGAGCGCTACTAGATCAAGCTAGGAAACAAGTTGTTAGAAAGATAGGAATCAACATCCTTGAATGAAGTCTTTTGAAAGATTCGCTCGATATTGGATTTGCTTACACAAATCAAATCAAATCAACAAAATATATAACAACTAAGGTCGATATCAATAGGTCTCAAATTAATCAATGACGTGAACGTGGTAAAGATTGGAAGGAAGTTATGCACTCAAAATTATGTCGCACAGAAATAAAGTGGCTGTTCAAAGGAATGTACCCGTTACGCGTTGCGGGCTTCCTCGGTACCCAGATAGAATGCTCGACCACGTGCGGGAGGAATTTCAATGTTCTGATCTTGTGGGCCTTCTATTGCCAACGCCAGGTTTGGACGATCACCTCCTTGATTGGGAGTTCTTTTCAACTTTGGGCGGTATTGCGAAGGTGATCTAGACTTCCACACTCGTAACATGCTTTTCTCTCGCCCTTGATTTCCGCCTGCTTGAGCAATTTCGCATCGGCGACCCGTCGTCCACATTTGCCGCACCTTCTGCAGCCTCTAAAGTGATGATAATTACATCGAGTGCACAAAGGATGTGGACTGATATCCTTTGCGCCCCGGTGGTCGCCCATAGTTTCGAAGTTATTCACGCCTCTTGTTTTGCCGATTCGGTCTCTCGCTTCCGGTGATCCTCCCGCCGCTTTCGTCCATTGTTTGAAGTACCTTCTCCGCCGTTGGTTCGCTCTAGCACGAGATGTATTATAATTTGGGTGAGTAGATCCGCTATTCCAAAGCGTTGTTGTCGGATTGTCATTGTTGTTTGGGTTGCCGTTGTTGCTACCTCCTCGAGCGTGTGTTCTTGCACCATGATCCCACAGAGGACCAAAACATCGGGTTGAGTAAACGACATTCGAACTAAGTCGGATGAGGTGCAGAACGGTGGTAATGTGTTATAGTGATCGAAACATGACAGAACAGAGACATGCTATGTCTAACAAGTCGAAAGATGGAAAGAGAAGATATGAACAAGGTACGGTAATGTAGACGTGAACGTAAAAAACATGCCATGCATACCCACCCCACCAATGCAACTTGGTGACCGGACTCAAAAGACTCGACTAAACATGATTTAAAACTACCACTCTTATCATTAGATGGTTCTTCATAAATTAGACATAGTTGATCGTGCTATGTATAATTTATGAGTAACGATGCAACGATAGGACTAGTTGACTTCGGATGATGTTCAATGTTTAATAAAATAGAATAAAAAAATTTCCTGTTATAGCCGTGATTTTTATTTTTGAAAAATCGGCATTCTCTATAACCTTTGGCTCGATACCAATCTGTCACACCTCACGGAGGCTGAAACACGAGGTGTAACGGAAGGGAACATAAGCACAAGATAATAGAACATACCAACATTAATATTTAAAAGAAAGAGTACACCATTACAACACTAGTTTAGCCGTCATCGGCAAATATATTACAAAATTTAGATTCCAAAATATTGAGTTTTATTACATAACGACTTGTAGCGACAAGTGAAAACTTCTTTATGCAAGACTTGATAGAAAAGCTTATTAACGATCACCTGAAATGCATGAGAGAAAAACGGGTCAACTATGAAAATAGTTGGTGAGTAAACACGCTTAACAAAAATAGGAAAACTCGTAAGAAATATCAAAGCTTTCGGTCAACGAAAAAAAAAAATAGTCCGCAAAGCAAAGGCATTGTAAATCCACTCAGTTCCAAGTTCCGCCCATACAAAACTTGCAACCTGTGTGTTCACAACCCACTGCCAAAAGTAGTATGTCAAGTAGTCAAGTATAAGTGGTCATAATAGTTCACAATATAGTACCAAGTATATAATAAATCGAGATGCTCCGAACATGGGAGACTTTGCACCGCCCAACAAGTGGAGACTCCTTTGTCACTCAACCACCTAGGCGAGAATTATTGAGAACGCCCACCAATAAGGCGAGACTTTATAGTGATGTTCGAGCAGGAGACTTTGCACCGCCCGACATGGGAGACTTAAATTGAAAATGCTACGTTCCCATAGGAGACATTTTGCTCGGACCGGGAGGCTTTAAGTTGATGCTCAACATGGGAGACTTTATAGTGATGCTCGAGCGGGGAGACTTTGTACGCCCACCAATAAGGCGAGACTTTTAGGTCATAGCATGTACGGTTCAATAAGTTCAAATAAGTAATAGGTTCGTAATTAAGTTCAAGGATTTGATTCGAGTTCACAAGTTCTAGTCGAACTAGTTAATAAAAGTAGTAAACAATTTAGCTCAAGAAAGGTTCATGCATTTCGCCCAAAATATAGTAAAAACGGAAAAAAAGGGATGTGATTACTCACTTGTAAACGGTGTGATGACAAAAGTGAGTACACCGAGGTATAATGTGATGCTTTAACCGGACCTATTACGAATGATATGATATGTAATGAGTTGCAATGTAATGTTATGCATGCATTTCGTATGTTATTTATACCATTAGCGAGTTTTGAAAATGTTACTTATCGTTAAAAATACACTTTTGACGCCTCGACCCTTCAAAAATCACTTTACAAGTATTTACGTCAAAATGTCATCCTACAATGGTTTTATAATGATTTATAGTGGAATTATCACTTTTCGTCGCAAAACAATGTCGTCGGAATTTTCATGGAAGTGATAAAAATGGCTTTGGAAAACTAGTCGTAAAATGGTGTACGTCGAACGCTAGAGAACGAACTCGACGGTTTTGGAAAGTTTGTATCGAAATCTAGAAGTTTCAGTTCAGGAGTTTTCGTCAAAAAGGTCTCGAACATAGAGATAATAAGGGTTAAAGATAGTGATTTTGGCTAATTGTGGTGTAAAAAGTGAGTTTCGCCAAGTTTGAACATCCGTAAATAATTTACTACAACTCCGCTATACAAACGGCTTGTCGCTTTGAAAAATATGCTCGGTGAACTTGATTTCATTAGAAGACATTTCGTTCCAAAAGTTTCACAACCTCGTTAAAAAGCGACCTCATCAGGGACGTTACATACTACCGTAACACTTGTATCGTAAAATAATATAGTTTTTAAAATAATAGTTTCGCAAGTTTATGAAAACGTGCATATCTTTGTCGCTTCAAACCGTTTTCACGATAACACGTCCTTAGCTTCGTATCAAAGTATACTAATATATTTTTGACAAGTCGAAATAATTTGTGAAGGTTAAGACCGTTTTGACTCGAAATAAGTAAAATAACTTGTTGAAATTTCGGAAATTATATTTTTCGTCGTCAAACTTGTAAAATCCATAACTTCTTCGTTATAACTCCGTTTTAATCCGCTCAAGCGGCCACGGATTCGCTTTTAAAGTATATTTTCTAAATATCAAGGCCAAAAAGTCGTGCCTACTGTCGGTTTTTCCAGAAAATCAAAATAAGGACAGAACCTATTTTATACGTATTGAAAATAGTTTTTCTCGGACAAAACCTATTCTAATCCCTTCAAATCAACTCCAAAACTAATCTAATCCTACCATACACCTTCTTAGGGTGTCATGGGTTCCTAATCACCATCAAGACCAATGAATACCAAGGGGATAATTATAGGATGACCAATATATATATATAACTCTAAAATCAAGTAAAAATGGTATAAATCACATATGTCTTGCATGTTGCTCCAAAAATGAAGAGATACATATGAGATGATAAGGAAACATGAAGAATGAAAGAAACATGCTTACAAGTACTATGATGAGGTGCAAAGAACCAAGGTTAATCCTAAACACTCTTGGTTTTTATTTCAAAACCTAAACAAGAGTGTGATCTAGATTGTAATGCTTGAACTTGATAAAAATTTTTGTGATCCCTTGTGAGTTCTTGATAAGGCCGGTTTGAAGAAAGAAAGAACCAAGAAAGATTTTTGCTACTAACTTGAAATAATGATGATAATGAATGAGATGAATGTATCTATAAGACTTTATGTATATGTATAGATTCAAGCAATCAAAACCCATACCATTCAATTAATATCACCTCCCCTGGTCGCCAAGGGGAGGATTTGTCAAATTATATTTTTTTTCTTTTACTTGTATGAAATATATTTGTATGTAATTTGTTAAAAATGTATAAGTAAAGTGTGTAGTTAAATGTAACTTGTAAGGTAAATGGAAATTTTTGGTACAAGTAAGATTTTAATAGATCAAAATAGAATGTAATGAGATAATAAAAATTGTAAAAATACATTCCTTGTGAAAATTGAGTGATATAATAATTGTCGTGTAGTTTTTAAGAAAAAGTGTCGTAATAATATAACTTTAACGATTTATATACAAAATAAATTTAAAACACTAGGAAAACTCAAAATATAGTTTTTATAACTAAATGTAGATATAAAAATATGTCGGGATCATTTTTGAAAGTAACGGATTAAATATTCAAAATAATAATTCACGCGATAACGTTTATTAAATATAAAAATTACGCGTTAAATGTGAAATGAAATGCCATGAATGAACTAATATGATGCATTTTCAATTTAAGAAATGACCGGAATTTGAGAATTGTGACAGTTGAAATGGCCAAACTAGATTTTTTAAAATTATTTAGAAGCATATGGTTGTATGCTAACATAGCATACGTCAGTGTGTTCTCAGAGTATACAGCTGTATGCAAATAAGCATACGGTTATATGGTCCTTTTAAGTTCCCACTGATGGTATACTTAGTGTAAGCGAGCTCTAAGATCACATCTTTGGAATAAAATCCAAAAACACAATTGTTGAGCATACGAACGTATGCACATATACCATATGGCCGAATGGTCTAACCTGCTCATTTATGCACTAAATTTTTTGCACATAATCATTTTATAAACCAAATCTGCTCCAACCAAAACACAAACACATTTCATTACTAAACCAAAACTGTACATACTTTCTACAACCCGATTAGACCCGAGTATAGTCAAAGGGGTAAAAAACGGGTAAGAAAGACATAGTGCCAAACACCCATTTAACTAATAAAACACTTATATGTACTAGTTATGAAACTTGCAAATCTATGTTTTTTACAAACCATGAACCAATATACATTCTCTAGGGCGTTCCTCGGTTTAAGAGTGGGTAGGGAATAGCTCGGTTACCCACGAGCTCCACTGAGTGCTGGATTTTCACCTTCTTACCCTTAGATGCAATATCACTATCCGCACCTATAAGAGAACATGAACGAAGCAATGTAAGCATAAGCTTTGTGAGATAACGTATATAAAAACTAAGAATAAGCATTTCAATGATACTAGATGTTGTTTCGTAGGAACTTCCCCCACATAACTATCTTGGTGCTTATTAATACCTCTAATTCCTCAAGGGAATGAGTTCTTGCTTGCCATATACTTGGTAGTCGTCCACCAAGGACGTCGTGAACCCTTGTTGGTTCAACATGGATAAAAATACTCGAGTCGCCTACATAGGACGTCTAATCCCATTTTAGGAAATTTTCTTATCGTGTTGTGGTATTCATCCACTAAGGAAGTGGTCAAGTCTTTCATAAACAGGTCCAAATTATGGTTAAACTGTCACGTGTTTCAGCTCAAACGCAACATGCGGTAAATGAATACGACTTGCAAGGACGCATTGACACCCATAAGCATAAGTTTAATCAATGGGTTTTAGATGTTGGTGATGGAAAGGTGCCAGCGAAAATGAAAGACGGAGAGGATGAACCAACTTGGATACAAATTCCCGAGAGTTTCCTCGTAAAAAAATGGGAGTGCCCCATAGCAGAGATTGTTAAAGTAACATTTCTAGACTTCATTATTAGACAAACAAACGAAGGCTATTTAAGAGAAAGGACAATATTGACGTGGAATAATGATGATGCAGATGACATCAATGAGCATATTAAAGCTGGGAGGACAAGCTGTTATCTACAAAAGTGCGGATGAAATATGTAAAGCATCGACTGATTCACTCGATCAGGAATATTCATTCCCACCAGAGTTTTTAATCTCTTTGAAGTTCCAAGGGCTTCCACCGCATGGACTAAAATTAAAAAAGGAGCTACCGGTAATGCTGTTACGGAACGTCAATCCAAGCCAAGGTATGTGCAATGGAACAAGGCTTATGATCACACATCTGGGTGAATTTGTCATGAAGGCGAAAATCATCACCGACTCTAACGTTGGAGGCGTGGTATTGATACCAAGAATTACACTCACATCAAACAGAAATCAGTGGCCATTCATTGTAAAAAGAAGACAACTCCCCATTAAACCATGTTATGCAATGACGATCAACAAGAGTCAAGGTCAATCACTTGATTTTGTCGGCCTGTATCTACCAGCACCGGTATTCAGCCACGGCCAGCTATATGTGGCGATATCTAGAGTCACCCGCCCGGAAGGACTAAGAATTCTAATGATGGAAGACCCCGACACCAACTTAAAACATCACACGCGTAACATTGTCTATAAAGAGGTATTTAACAACCTATACTAGCACAACAAGGTATGCCTAATAACTCTATAATCAAAACATATATATTACTTTCGTTCTCAAGAAAATCATGGCCAATCATTGATCCTTCAAAAAAAATTACATAACATGTAAATCACTATCAGTCTCAATTACAATCAAACACATATAATTTAATAATAGTGCAAACCTGAAAAGGATATCTTGAATTGCTTATTGAAATTGACCAATAATTAGGGATTTCAACTTTGACCGGTAGTTCATTTTGGTTTGGTGGTGGCTGTGCCGCCACGCCCCATTGTTGGTGGCGTGAAGATGCTCACTGGAATTTGATGGTTCTCACAGATACATTCAATTTAAATGAAAGGGAAAGTAAACAAGCTACCAAAAAACTAAAAATAAATAAAAAAATAAAATAAAAAATAAAAGTGAGGTTCTTAAATGTAGTTTCTAAAACTCTAGTTTTTATTTACGTACTTATTCAAACTACAAAAATTAGAAAAAAAGGATAACTCATCAAATTTGTTTCTAAAATATTAATATGTTTGTATAATAAGTAGTCCACATTACAATGTTTATATAATAAACTAATATACTCAAATAAAAATTAAACAATTTTAAAACGTGTTTTTCAATTTAAATATATCACCTTCTTAAATTTGTGTTTAAAATTCTTTTTACAGAGTATCAACATGGAACGACGATCAAATCGAAGAACATCAAAGCTGAGTACCACTAAGAAAGCAAATCACACGTACACTTGCTACTTACAAACACATGTACTAATTGTCAAACGAACCTGTAAGTATATTTCATATGAACCATTTATATTTATAAAAGCTTAACAAAACAAATTTCTTAATTTAATATTTTAAGTTTCGCAACTAATATTGACACACATAATTAACTCTTGCCAAAGTGATACTACTTCATGGTAATCGAAGCCCGTGTATCACACCGGCCATGCTGCCTCATATTTATTATTTAACACTTGAACCTGTACCAATCGTAACATAATAACATAATAGAGATTATATAATTCAAACTTTATTACAAGTCCACTAACAAAAAAACACCCGCAACCAAATCCAACTGTTATTTATTTTTCCTTTTTTTTTTCTTTCCTTTTTTTTACCCTTCAAACCACATAAACACTTGCTGAGGAAAACATGACCCCGGAAATGCTTGCTGAAAAAGGTCAAAAACAAACACGACCTCATAAACAAGTTTTTAAATATTCTACACTTATACTTCCATCGAGGTAATTTGTTTTGTCTCCATCTTATGCCTTAAGTCATATGTCTCACTAACTAACTTAATTAAGTTGTCTAATTTAGAAACTGCAAATCATAAAGCTGAGGTCTCACACAACTAAATAATTCACCTCGTTATTGTAATCTAGATCAAGGTCTCACATAACTAAATTACAACTTCAAGTGTTTCATATCATTAGATGGCATAAACTTAAATTTAAATGGTACAATTTTTGACGTGTAATCAAAACTTATGTATAAAGAAGCATGCATACAACTTTATAACATAATATTTTCGAAAAAACTTACATGAGATTTTAATTGTTACAATAAGATTTAATTACCAAGTTTTAATCGATGCGTTTAGAAACTTACAACTTTGCACTAAGATGCTTCGTACATTGAATGGTTATACTAGGTAGCTCCAATCGAACTCACAGGGGGCAGAGGACCAGGTAAGCACAAAGCATAACCTTAGACATCTATTCGGTCTCGTTGCACTTCTTAATTAACCCTTTATAATTTGTTCTAGTGGGTGAGCCGTTCTAACCATTTAGTACAATCGCATCAATCGATTAAAAGTTCAAGAATAATTTTAGATAACAAATCGGTTTCGCCATTATTTAGTCCATTTAATTTTCTATTCATAAAAACCCTTTTGCTTACTAACATGTCAAAACAATATATAAACAAAAAACATTTTAATAAAAATTAAACACACTCAAATAATATAAACATATAACTAAACAATTTAACGTATGTAAAAACAATTAGCCACATGCATAATTATTTCAATAAACTCTAATAAACAATTCTAGGCGTAAAATGCATATATTAACTAGGGCTTTCAACTACAAGGTAGATGAGCCACATACATCGACAAGTCGATTGCGTAAGCCAAAGTTAAGAATATACCAATTAGCACATAACGAATTTTTATTAGTTATAATTGAGGTCTTCCCCAATTTGATAATTATTAAATAAATAAAACATGTGTGTATCAACTAAACAATTTATAGCATAACAATACTCCATGGCAAAACATGCATGTTCCACAATGGATTCCGCATAACAATTATCACCCAAGATACGCATATTACATGGCACATAACAATTATTCATTAATTAACCACATAAAATTAAACATGCAATCCTAGGGTTTCTACAAGTTTTACAAAATTAAAACCTAATTAAATAAATAAAGGGTAATCGACCCTATACATAAAAAATTAGGGTTTCGAATTCAAAACCCTAGAAACCATAAAAAGCATGCATATAATCATAAAGATTCAATTTTTATGTGTTTCGGTAATTAATTACATCATATTAACGGCTCGTGATGCCACTGTTGGGATTTAATACTCATAACAATTATATAAATCAAATAACATCATCAAAGCATGCAGCGGAAGTAAATAGGAATAATATATGTAAGTAATTAACCGAATAAGAAAACGCGTACCTTTTAGCAATTCAAGAATTAAATGTTGATTGAACAAGAACCAAAAACCCAAAACCCTAACTTTAAGGTTTATACAAATCGACCCAAACAAGAAATCGACCACCAAGGATTACAAGCTCAAGTGTGCTTGTTCTTCGTTCTTGTACACACGTACTAATAGCGATTTGATGTGGAAAAACTAGTTCCTTGAATCACAAATAAAACCAAATACTTGTTTCTTTCACTTGGAAAAATCGATCCCTATGAGGAGGGGGGTGTACGATCGGCCAAGCAAAAGAGAGAGGAGAGGAGAAAAGAAATTAGGTTATTGGTGATCCAAGATTAAGTTGTGAATGAATACAATGAATTGTATTTATAGGTAACTTAACTTGGTGACCAAGTTTGAGTGGGATTGGGTTTGGAATACCCAACCGATCGGCCTAGTCTCCCAAAAGGGATTCTAGAACCTTCCCGACTCCTAATTTCATTCTTAGTCCTTCTAGTTAATATTTAACGACCGTTAACCAAACCTCGTTAATTATTTAACTATCGTTATGTTTTATTTCGTGACTAATAATTAATAATAATAACGTTTTATTTATATTAATTATTTACATCAATTCTCATACGTAATGTGTGCAATCCCGAAGTCTCGAGTTCGAATCCGGACATACATATATTTAAATATCCATAAAACCTTTCAGAACCAGGTTAACACATTTGTATATTTGTGGGAAGCCATGAAGAAGGATAAAGACTTTTGTTCAGAAGAATAATATTTCGAATTCGACATAAATTCCAATGAAAAACTTCTCCGTACTGTTATGCTCAAGAAACAGTACGGTGAGCAGTTAGCAATAACATGCAAATAAACAATAATCTTTTGGTTTTTTCTTTTTTGAGTGACACTTAGTAACTCACTCTTTATGTTACTCATGCAGATTTAGCTAAGAAGTTGATCGATATAATTGATATTTTGGCTAATGAGCCTTCTACATTTTTCAAATTTACCAGAAGTTTTCCAAGTGATATTGGCTTCGGGGAATCCTTGATCTATCCATGTATGTCCCTAATCTCTTGGTTCAGATCAGTTGAATTATATATTGATATAAAGGCTGCTCATACATAGACACTTTCCTCCACTCATGCAGCTCTGAACAATGGTCGTTCGAAAATAGTCAAGAGAAGTTTGTTACTGTTTCATTCATTGGAATATATGTACACAAAAGCCGGAGACACCTTATGGGAAATGAGAAGGTTCCAAAAAACACTATTACAGCTGGTTGTTGCCAGAAATTGTAATCTTATTACTTGGTGAGCAATTATTTATTTATTTATTTTTGAAAGGCAACATTTATTAAAAAACCAAACCAAGAACTTGGTGAGCAATTAGTCCATATATCTACTTGAAACTGATGTGAATAGCATTGAAATTTTTTATCGTTTCTTGTGCAGTCCCAGTAGCTGTAAAATATCCAATCTATCAGCTCATGTGTCTCCTCATATTAGTGCTTATTTTCCCCTGTTCTATATTGTATTTCCTCCTGTGGAAGGTTTTAGCATTTGTAGGTGAGATATTATATACCAACTTGAGATAGCTAATTTAGTCAACTTTCCAATAATCATGTTGTAACTTAATTATCTAACAAATTGTAGTAGCACCGATTAATAAGATAGAAAAGAAAAGAAAGGAATACAGAGAAGCTAAAGTGTTCTTGAAATGGATATGTGATCAAAACAGACCCTTGGACGACAATGAGATTCAAAATCCAGCACTTGATAAGTTTTACAGAGGATCACTTATGGAGGCTGTACGTCTGGATGTTTCTGAAGGTCTCAATCAAATTATGGACATATCATCAAAAGCTTTATACTTTAAGGAGACGGATGGGTATAACATTATTCAATTAGCAGTAATAAAGCGTTCACCAAAAGTATACAACCTTATCAGTCCCATAATAGAGCGTAAGGAAGATTATAGAAAAATGGAGGATCATTGGAACAACAATCTCTTGCACTTGGCCGGAAGATTGGCACCCTTAACTGTACTCAGTTGTACTACAGGTGCAGCACTGCAACTTCAACGAGAGCTCCAATGGCGTAAGGTAGACCACAAATACTACTAATATTTTTGTTTTGATCCCAAGTTGCATTAAGTTGAGCTCGTTGAATTCTGCAGGAAGTGGAGAAGCTTATGGAACCTGCACAACTAACGGCTGAGAATCTCGATTGTGAGACACCAGAAAAGGTGTTTTCAAGGGAACACGAAAATCTGGTGAAGGATGGAGAGAAGTGCATGAAAACCACGGCAAAGTCATGTAGCATCACTGCTGCTCTAATCATCACAATCGTATTTGCAGCAGCTATTACTGTGCCTGGTGGAAGCAATCAACAGACAGGCATCCCCTTGTTAAAAAAAAATTGCCTTCAATATCTTTGCAGTTGCAGATGCAGTATCACTATTTTCAGCTTCTACTTCACTGTTAGTGTTCTTATTGATTCTAACTACCCGGTTTGCTGAAAAAGATTTTCTGATCAGTTTACCGAGACGATTGTTTGTGGGACTTTGCTTGTTATTCCTCTCTACCACTGCAATGATGTTTGCTTTTAGCGCAATCTTATTCCTTGTCTTTTGAGATGAAAGACCATGGATGCTGGCACCAATAGGTGGATTAACTTGCCTTCCGATTGCAGCTATTGTTACTCTACAACTCCCTCTCGTGATAGACTTGTATCAAGCAATATATATCCCCATTTTTGGTAAGGAAATCTTAAACTAACCATTGTATATGCATTTGAATGTTTAGTATATTTAGTTTATGATAGGTACATATGATTACATCATACATAAAAAACACCACTTACATGCTTAATATACATACAATTTGCAGCGTCTCTCTGAGACATGTTACATGCCTTGATATGACTTGGTCTTTTGCAGGTGAAGATGAAAAGGAAGAAAAAGTTCAAAAGTTACTTGAAGCAGAGGACAAAAAAGAGAAGGGTAAATTCAGAAATATACTGAGGGGTATCAATCCTATTCTGAGAAGACGCACAGCCTGTTGCTTGCCTGTTCATCGGGGAGATTTGTGAAGTCATTCCATACTTTATGTCGTGATCTTCATGTTTGGAAATATCATACTCACGCATTACTCCCAATCTCAATATATACATTACGTCGTTGTTTTACGGTATGTGTGATCATAGTCCACACAAAGCTAGTAGTCTTAAGATCAACATTTCTTGGATATAATGATCTTTAATCCTACTTCAGCTAGTAAGATCATGATCCACATATCTTCTGTCAAGTAAAAATTCTTGTTACTGCATTTTTCTCTTGTGTTCATCAATATATATCAAATCCAAAAGCTGAAAAACAAATGAATAATTAAAATATTATTATAAACATTGATTCTTATACTTATGCTACCCAAACTATGATTCTGGGAGACCGGGATGGCGGGATGTTAATCCACAAAACTTAGCTTTTATTGTATAAAATGCAGTAGATAACATAAAACTATTACAGTCAAAGGAGTAAACAGTAAAGAATGAAATCGATGCTCAGGTTTGGTAAACAATGGAACAGAGATATTTGCCTATGATCGAGATGTTAGTATAGCTGAATCAGTGTTTGTATTCTAGTGGTGAAGGAACCAGGAGTTAAACTGTAACACCGTTGGAAAATCTCACATCGGTTGTTGTAAAAATCGATCATGGCGGCTGATATGGCGGTTCACCGCCATGAAACATGGCATATCAGTCAAAAAATGGGTCATGGTCAAAATCGGTAAAAAATTGGTCAATATAGCGGTCAACTCGGTCAAACTTTTTTTTTTTTTTTTTTTTTTTTAAATTGATAAATAAGTATGGACTTATAGTTTTTATTTTTCAAGGATGTTAAACCTTTTAGGGTTTTTGTAGTTATGACTAACTTTGTTTGGATATTGCTAATATTTATTTTTTTAAAAATAAATTCCATTATAATTTATGGTCTCCATCATGGCGCCGCCAAGACCGATATGGTGCTAGGCGAGGGTCGACCGCCACTGTACCGCCGAGCGATATTTTCAACCTTCCTTACAATGGCTCAACCGTTTTGTGGTCTACTACTGGTGGAATTCTTATGAACTGTGCGGTTAAGTGTGCTCATGTAAAAGTAGTACTCGTTTAGGTGACCTTCACACGAGGGTCACAAAGCATGCAAAGTCGTGAACCTGCGACCAAAGCGGAAAAATTATGGTCTAAATAGGTGGGATGTTACATAAACAATTACCTTTGTACCCAAAGTCCCAAACACTCTCTTATCTGCTTGTTATGACGCAAGTAAGAGGACAAACCGAATCATTTAAAGACACGGATAATCTCAAACTTTGTTCAAAGCAACTATGACATCACAATCTCTACAATTTGATCACAATTTTTATCAATAAGAAACATAAGCAAAACAGTTTTATAAAACGTGGAACGTGGAAGGTGTTTCCCAAACCAAATAAATGTCAAAAGGTTCTAGTTATTGGGCTGTTGTTAATTATTTTTCTAAAATGATTATTGACAATGGATTCATATTAAACCAAACTCGGTCAGCTCATATAAACATTTTGGTCTTCTTTTAAACTATGGTCCAAATGAGACGGAGGTTTTACCTCCTGAGAAGGTCCCAAGCTCGAGTCTCTGTTTGCACAGGCGATAGGGTTTCTTCCGCGTGCGTGAAGGGAAGGTGCCATTGCTTTAAATTTGGGCCTGACCCAACCCTAGTTGTGTGGGCCGCCACGCCTTCTCGGACTAAGGGCATGTAGCCACAATTGCCGCTTAAAAAAAAAAAAAAAAAAAAAAAAAGGTAAAAGAAGAGCCCATAGAAAACCTACGGATTTATCCACTTTGTTCGATTTGTATACAAATCTGAGCCTCATAATTACATTTATCTAATCTTCGAACTTATAATGATTTTATGACGTTTTGATGTTTGAGTTTTGGTTAACCACTTTTGTGCCGTTCGGTTTGGTTGAGTAACATGTGGAATATCATTTTGAAGCTTTGTATGTCAACATAACTGATGGTGGTTTAACAAAATTAGCTAACCAATAATTTTTTAAACAATGTTGAAGATATCTCTATAATAGAAACATAACATGAAAGATGTTGCTTGGCTTGACACGCTTTTTGGCAGATAGATCTCAAGCTCCAATATAATCAGACAATACAGATTTAAGCTGAAAGGAAACATATATTTTGCAATATGGAAGCTAGCCGATGTAACATGTTGGCTGCTAAAACAACGGTCGCTCAATACTAGGCCTTTATGTTAGTTATTGCAATCAAACATTGATTCTTCAGAGTACAACTAGCAAGATTGTAAAGTTTGAAGTCATCAAAACAATCACCTTGTGTAAATTAGAATAGGCTTTGAGAGAAAATCACATATGATTATTTCACCTGCTATACTATAAGGTTTAGAAAGCTGACTCATTAATGTATTTCAAATAGTCTTTTTGTTTTTCTTATGAGAGAAGTATTATGCTTGTTTTAAGACCATAAGAGCATTTCCTATAGGTGCTGATGGACAACATGGGGGAAGAATGGATAGATCCAAGATGCGTCATGTGATTCAGATCCAAGATGCAGGTCAACAGGATTATTATAAGGCTTTAGTATCTAAAAGGATTACAGGGTTGCGCAATGGCACAAAACTAGACAAGATTAGCTGAACTGAACCAGAACCAAAACTTTCAGAGTTTGAGAGTATGACTCAAATAGTGTTCTCGTCAAGCTAATTAAACTGTTACAAAAGATAAACAAGCTAATGCTTTATTAAGGTAACCAACTTTTTTGGTAAGGTTATGACTCCATTTACTTATGCAGAAGGCAGCTAAATTAACTACCATGTCTATAAGGCTCAAATGGTTTGCCTCATGGAGAGTCAGCTGATGTGTGGCATCATGATGCCAATTTTGATAGTCCGGAGGCTAAGAGCATCAATATCATTAATCATTATGACAGCCTTCTTAAAGGTTAGATTACAGTTCACTAAATGAAGAGGTACTCAATAATGTTGTACGATGTGAATCTTCACGAGATGTTTGTTGGAAAATTTAGTGCACTTGTGGGATTAGTTCACACCTTGTAATTGGTTAGGAGGTACGGAGTGTACACCCATAAGGTCCATGAACACCTCGACTTTGTAGTGGTTTGTATTGGTAGTGCTAGTAGAAAGTACCGCTTGGGAAAGCATCGCTTGTGGAAAGTAATCGCTGTGGTTTCCATCGATAAGCAAAGTTTCCATCAAGCTTGTGTTTTCCATCAAGCTTGTGGATTCCATCAAGTAGTGTAACCACCGATAGCACTATGAAAGTACCGCTAGTGTGAAAGTACCGCTAATGGTATGAAAGCACCGCTAGTCTCAGCATCGCTAGTGTTAAAGCATCGCTAAATGGCGCTATAACCGCTAATGACCACGCTTAATTGGTCATGTAACCACTAACGGCTATAATGGGGATAATTATGATGCTATTAATGGGCCGATTAATACTCATAATTTCATTTGACTAGCTAAGAGTATTATCCTATAAATAGGAGATCTGATTATGCATGGGGATATACAGAAAACGTAAACACTTATTAGCGAAAGGGTTATAAAATTGTGCCTAATTCTCTAACTGCATTTGGTATTATCCCAAGTAGATATTCGTGATACCCAGGCATTAGGGTCGAATAGTTTACTTTGGAAAGTGATCACACGATTCCAAGTGATATCCAGAACCACCTAGTGGTATTACTACCGCTATTGATTGTCTTAACTCGCTCGGGTGACACAACCACCAACAATCAAAGTAAACTATTTGTGATAATCAATGGCAATCACGCAATGAACACATGGCTTCAAACTTTGCTAAGCCGGATAAGTTTGGCGGGTGGACTTTAGGAGGCGGCGTAAGAAGATGCACTTTTGTCACAAGCATGAGTGTGGTTTATGTGTCGACTACTCCTATTCCCGATGATGGTGATGATGCTACCGTGGAGCGATCGTGAGGAGGAGCAAATGGGAGAATGATGACTACATATGCAGAGGTCTTATTCTCAATGGTATGTCTCGATTCTCTGCTTGATATTTATCGAACTTTGAATCTTCTAAAGAATCTGCGATTCCTTGGATGCCAAATATTTGGCTGAGGATGCATCAAGTAAGAAGTTTCTTGTTAGTAATTTCACAAATTACAAAATGACTGATTCAAGACCAGTCATGGAACAATACAATGAACTTCTTAGAATACTTGGAAGGTTTACACAACACAATATGAACATGGATGAGGCTATTAAAGTCTCTTGTGTCATTGATAAACTTCCTCCTTCTTGGAAAGATTTCAAGCATACCTTGAAACATAAGAAAGAGGAGTTAACTCTGGTTGAGTTAGCCAGCCATCTGCGCATTAAGGAATCTCTCAAGATGCGTGATAATGATAAGCCAAAGAGTAGCAATGCTATCGGTGCATCTTTTGTCAATATGGTGGAGCATAATAACTCCACCGTGTACAATGACAACAAAGGCAAACGCAAATATCATGACAACACAAGGGCGCATCCTAACAATAAGGCAACACCTACTTGTTGGAAATGTGGCAAACCGGTCACATCATAGTGGACCGCAAGGGTGTTAAAGTTGGTGGTAAAGCCAATGGATCAGCACTAATGGTTCAGGGAGTGGTGGTTCAACCAACTCACCGAAAGGTCGAATATGTTTAATAAGTCTTTTCGATTTATTATGTTACATATGTATCTCAATCTTATTATGTGCGCCTCATGTGCAAAGATAGAAGTGGTTCAAGACCCATGAGTCACCGAATGATGGTTCTATTCTTCACATGGGAAATGAGTCAACACACCTTGGTGCATGGTCGTGGTTGTGTAGATCTCAATTTTAGTTCGAAAGATTGTAACTTTGTTTAATGTTATTCATGTTCTCGATATAAGGAAGAACTTGGTTTGGCATCGTATTGAATAATCATGGATATAAACAAGTTATTAAGTCTCGATAAATTTGTGCTTTCTAAGCATGGTGTTTTATTGGTTTTGGTTATTTATGTAATCAAATGTTCAGCTTAATGTTTCCACCGATAGTGTTATTTCAAATTTTGTGACCACCTATGACCGACCGACTCTACCCTATGGCATGCAAGACTGGCCATGTACATTATAAAGGTTGCAAGATATGTCTAAGGATGGGTTGATCCCACCTTTGACATGGACACCGAAAAGTGTAAAACTTGCATGTTGACCAAGATTACCAAGAAACCTTTTCGTGGTGTTAGTCGTGAGACTAATCTCTTGAGCTTATACATGACATGTGTGATTTGTATGCCACTCCTTCTTTGGGGAATAAGAAGTACTTTGTGACGCTTATTGATGATGCTTCTAGATTTTGTTATGTCTATTTGTTACATACTAAGGATGAAGCATTAGATAAATTCAAAGTGTTTAAAACTCAAGTTGAATTACAACTGGGTCTTTGATCAAAAGATTAAGGACCGATAGGGAGGTGAGTACATGGATACTCAGATTTTCAATCTGTTGGAATAATCCATGAAACGATCGCCTTATACTCCTCAAAGAAATGGTATTTCAAAGGAAAACATGATGTCAAGGAGATGGTTAATTCCATGTTGTCCTATTCAGATCGAGTCAAGGGTTCGGGGTGAAGCTATGTTAAGAGCTTGCTATTTATTAAATAGGGTTCCCAACAAAAGGAACAAGGTTACCCTTATGAACTCGGACTAAAAGGAAACCCAACCCGAACTATCTCAAGGTTTGGGGTTGTAGGTCGTTGTAAGACTTCGATCCAAAGTTGAAAACTTTGGGTGAAAGAGGCATTGATTGCATCTTTGTTGGATATGCCGAGCATTCCAAGGCTTTTAGGTTTTATGTTATTGAACCTAATGAATATGTTTCGCTTAACTCAATAATTGAATCAAGGGATGCAAACTTTGATGAGAATAGATTCTCATCGGGCCCCTAGACTAAGTCGAGGATTCCTAATGGAACTCATGACACTGGTGTATCGAGGTCCTCGATGATGAACCATCATGGTCCCCGATGAGGTTGTGGTTCAACAACTCGAACCGTGCTCGTGAAGAGCAAAAGGGTCGGGACTCCAAAGTCATTTGGACCGAGTTTCAACTATACTTAGTTGAAGGAACAAAGGATGAGGTCTCGCACCAATACTCCTATTGCTTCATTGTTGAGGATGATCCCAAGACATTTGAAGAATGAATGAAGTCCGTGATATTGCTTTCGAAAGAAGCAATCAATGATGAGATGGATTCCATCATGGGGAACAACACTGGGTGTTGGTTGATCTACTACATGGTTGCAAACCTTGGTTGCAAATGGATTTTCAAGAAGAAAATGAAGGTAGATGGAACTATTGAAAATTTCAAGGCTAGACTAGTTATTCAGGCTTTAAACAAAAGTCGTGGATAGACTATTTTGATACTTATGCCCCCGTGGCTCGTATCGCACTCATAAGATCGCTGATTGCTATGGCATCTATTCACAATCGATTATTCATCGATAGATGCGAAGACGACTTTCTTGAATGGTGAATTGGAAGAGGAGGTTTATATGAACCAACCTCGTGGCTTCATCTTTTCCGGCAATGAAAACAAGGTGTAAACCGATTAAGTCTCTTTATGGACTTAAGCGGACACCTAACAATGGCATCAAAATTTGATGAAGTGGTTTTGTCTAGTGGTTATGTTCTTAACCAGTCGACAAATGCGATATAGCAAATTTGATGATTCCGTAAAGGAGTCATCATTTGTCTATATGTTGATGACATGTTGATCTTTGGCACCGACTAAAATCAGTTGACCGACAAAGGAATTTTTGTCATCAAGGTTCTCCATGAAAGACATGGGGAGGCCGATGTTATCCTTGGTATAAGGATTAAACATGAAAGTAATAGAATTTCTATCTCTCGCCTCATTATATTGAGAAGGTGCCGAGGAAATTAATTACTTTGATTGTACTCCGCTGAGTACACCTATGGATACTGTGAGAAGTCGATGCCTAATCATGGCAAGGTTGTATCTCAACTTGAGTATTCTAGGGTAATTGGTCGCCGATGTATGTCATGACTTGTACAAGGCCCGATATTGGTTTTGCGGTGGGAAAATTGAGTGTATACTAGTAATCCTAGTGCTCATCATCGCAAGTAGTTCGAGGGTATCAAGTATTCAAGAGAACTATGGATTATAGTCTCATATATCGTTACCCATCGTTGTTGGAAGGATACACCGATGCAAGTTGATCAAGAACATCAAGACAATTGCCTACTAGTGGTCGGGTATTCCTACTGGTGGAGGTGCAATTTCTTGGGCATCCAAGAAGCAAACTTGCATCACCGCTCAACAATGGAATCAATTTGTGGCTTTAGCAATACCGGTAAAGAAGTCAATGGTTGAAAACTTGCTTCGAGATTCCATTGTGGCCTAAACCTATAGCACCTATTCCTATCTCGGTGTGATAGTGCAACTACATTGGCTAAGGCTTATAGCCAAATGTACAATGGTAAGTCTAGACACTTAGGTGTCGGACATAGCATGATTCGTGAGCTTATCATGAATGGGGTGGTATCTATAGAGTTTGTTAGATCTCAATGAATTTAGTCGATCACTTGATGAAGGGTTTGGCCAGAGACTTGGTTATAAAGTCTCGCTAAAGGAATGGGTTTAAGTCCAACTTAGTCATCGAATGCTAGACACCCAACTCCTCCTAAGGAAACTTGGGAGCCGAGTTCAATGTGGAAAGTCAACATTCAAAGAGATCGAGCACATGTTTTATTTACATCCTAAGGTTGTGCTCGTAACTCACGAAAGGAGGATGAAGTCTTTACTTAATGGTTAATTTTCTTTGAAAAAGTGCTTGGGTGAGCATGACTAAAGAGGAACCACCTATGTAAATGTTGAAGTTTTGCCGCCTGTGAAGCTTTGGACTTTAGCTTCTACAACATTTATGAATTTGGATAGGGACACATGGCTTGTATAGTGTCGAGTCGATAAGTGTTTGAAAAGTTGTGTGTAGTTATCTTCGTATTCAAATGGGTGAAGGGTTCAATTTTAGAACACCCGATTCTCGAATATTTGAACGTAATTACTAAGATGGAAATTCAACCTCGTGACATTTTCATTTATGCACATGTTTTGCTTGATGTTTATTTTTCATGCAAAGGAAGTGAACTAAATTTGGGAGGATTGTTGGAAAATTTAGTGCACTTGTGGGATTAGTTCACACCTTGTAATGGGTTAGGAGGTACGGAGTGTACACCCATAAGGTCCATGAACACCCGACTCTTGTAGTGGTTTGTATTGGTAGTGCTAGTAGAAAGTACCGCTGGGAAAGTACCGCTGTGGAAAGTACCGCTTGTGGTTTCCATCGATAAGCGATGTTTCCACCGACAAGCGTGTTTCACCGACAAGCGTGTTTCCACCGAAGCTTGTGTTTTCCATCAAGCTTGTGGATTCCACCGAAGCGATGTAACCACCGATAGACTATGAAAGTACCGCTAGTGTGAAAGTACCGCTAATGGTATGAAAGTACCGCTAGTGTCAGCATCGCTAGTGTTAAAGCATCGCTAAATGGCGCTACAACCGCTAATGACCACGTTTAATTGGTCATGTAACCACTAACGGCTATAATGGGGATAATTATGAGGCTATTAATGGGCCGATTAATACTCATAATTCCATTTGACTAGCTAAGATTATTATCCTATAAATAGGAGATCTGATTATGCATGGGGATATACAGAAAACGTAAACACTTATTAGCGAAAGGGTTATAGAATTGTGCCTAATTCTCTAACTGCATTTGGTCTTATCCCAAGTAGATATTCGTGATACCCATGCATTAGGGTCGAATAGTTTACTTTGGAAAGTGATCACACGATTCCAAGTGATATCCCAGAACCACCTAGTGGTATTACATCTGTCATTGATTGTCTTAACCTCAGTTATGGGAGACACAACCACCAACAATGTTTGGATGAAACTATAATCCTTTTACGATCCTAAGATAGGTAATGCGTGTTTACTTGATTGTAAAATTAGAAACCAAACATCGCTTGATAATCTCAAATAAATGCGTGTTCCGCTCCGCAAGTATCCATAATATATCCAAAAGTAAAACAAGAATAATAAACTCAAGATGACACTTATCATCTTCATCCCCAAAATCCTTCACAACACAAAGTCGAGGAACGCCATCGTGAAAGGGTGTTGGAGGGAGCAAAATCATATTGATAAACAACATACGATGCAATGACAGAGGTGATTAGCAAAATGGCAATACAATGCTGCATTTAGTGGTTGTTACAGGCCATAATAGTTTCCTTGAAAAGTTGCTCAACTTCATAAAAAAAGGAAGAGAATGTCGAAAGGAGAACTTCAGATGGTCACACAGCGCTGCATCTTGCAGCCATCTTTGACAATCAAAGTCCAGCTTAACTCTCGGTAAGGAAGAGATATAGATTGTTGCAAATATTAGACAACGAAGATAACATCCCATTACTTAGTGCTTATAATAATATGAAGCTAAGTACATTGTGTATACTTGTTAGAAGTCTCAAGTCGATTCAAGACACCTTCCGTTAGGCCATTATTCGATTCCGTATTCAAATTGGTGTAATTTTCTCATTATCGCTATTTGTACAAAAAAAATATGGTGAGTTGTTAGTACTTAGTATCTTATAACTTGACGTTGGAATAATTTAATGGTTCACAAACTTTCTCATATATCCGCAGATTCGCAATGAAATTGATCAACATATATCCCGAATTGGTTAGGAAAGACGATCGGTATTGATGGCGTTAGCAATAACTTTTCCACGTAAGCTTGGCTTCGTGAAGAATTGATCCATCATATCCGTGTATGTCTCTAATTTTGTAGAAATAGATATTTTGATCTCGCAATAAAGCATTCATATGATATCGCCATCTATGTGTTGCGACTTCAAGTATGTCCATGGGAAAATAGTAATCGGAGAATTTCTTTGCTCTTGGATAAAAGCATATATGGTTGTTGGTTTTATGGATATAAATTAGTAGAAAATTTATATTTAATCGATTATTATTATTTGCTAGGCGTGAGTTAGGATCGAACTCGAGACTATGGGATTGCACACGTGTTTGTTACGTCTATGAGAATTTAAAGTTAATAATTAAATATAAATGTTATATTTATTTATTTATTAAACGAAATAACTAACGGACGTTAAGTAATTAATGTAATGGACTAATGTCGTTAAATGTTAATATGGAAAAGGACTAAATTGCAAAAGTTGGGAAGGTTCCGAATGTTTTTGGGGACTAAATTGCAAAAACCGATCGGCCATAGGGACAAAACAAGGAAAGAAAAACCCAACTTGTTCACCAAGTTTGCTTATGTATATATACAAGGCTAGGGGTTTTATTTTTCTATCTCTTGTGCTCATTAGCTAAACCTAAAATTGTTTTGTGTGTGTGCTTTGCTAAAACCGGTCGAACACTCTTTATAGGTGTCGATCCACTCTTTTCCAAACATCAAGTTATTTGGTTTGATAAAAACTAGCATTACTTTAATTCGGTTTAGTACGTGTGTACAAGAACATAGTAATAACACACTATTGTTATTATCTTGGATTGAATTACAAAACGGTAAGGGTAATTCACATAATCCTAACTAAATCAAATTAGGGTTCATCCGTTGCTAGTTTGTGGATTTGATTCTTGTTCGCTAGAATTAAGAAAAGGTATGCATATTCTTTTATGTTAATTAATTGTTCATTAATAAATCCTATACGCATCCGCATGATTACTTTGATGTTTTGTGATTATTTATTTGAATGTCTTGATATATAATTCCAACACAAGACCTTTGGCATCACGAGTCATTGGTTTTAATGAGTAATTAATTACATAAACGCGTAATAAAACAAATACTTGTATGTTGTTTGATATGTTAATCTAGGGTTTATGTTTAATTTATGTTTTGGTCGATTTTTTTTGTAAATTGGGGCGTACCCTATTTTTTTTTAAGTCGACATACACATAATTTTTTTTAGGGTTTTGAAAATTGTTTGCTAACCTTATTAAAACCTAGAATTAATATTGATTACGTGATTAATTCGTGAATAATTTGTTATGTGTCATGGAATTTTTATATGCGATCTTGTGACTTCTTTGTATAAATTGTTATGATATCCATGATTATACATGCATGTTAGTCATGGATAAGTTGCTTTGATAATTGTTTAATTGTTATGACATATTTATTTACGATAAATCTTGAATTGGGGAAGACTCCAATTATATACATTAATGAATCAATTATGTGCAATTTGGTATAATTTAATTAAGGGTTTACGCAATCGATTCATCGATGTATGTGGCTCACTTTCTATTGTTGGAGTGAAAACCCTAAATTAATATATACATTAATTTAACCTAGATATTGATTATTAATAGGATTTTATCGAATAAGTTGCATGTGGCTACTTGTTTACACGTATAAATTGTTTATTATGTGCGCATTGTTTTTTAGTAGTTTATTTTTTATTGTTACTTGTTTGTTTATTATGTTAGACAGTTTTAAGCAAAGGGTAATTTTGAATAGAAAATTAATACGGACTAAACAATGGCGAAATTTGATTTGTTTGGAAGAGTTAAGTTTTCAATAATTTAATTGATTGGTGACTTTGGTACAATGACCGAACGGCTCACCCATTTGAATGAACTATAAAGGGTTATTTAAGAAGCGCACAGTCACACCGAATGGATGTCTAAGGTTATGCTTTGCGCTTACGGTCCTCTCGCCCTCTGTAAGTTCGAATGGAGCTACTTAGTAAGCCATAAAATGTACAAGCTCATCTTAAAGGCTAATTAGTTTTAATTCCATGCGCCACTTCGGTGGTAATTATCCGAAACACTAAGTGTTTACACTTATGCAAAAGTACGGTATAATGGATGATAATTAATACTAAATTCCTTGATTGGTGAACCCAATACCTCAATCAAAACTTTGATAATTTGATCTTTATGAATTGGTAATAAAAAGTTTTATTAAAATTATGCTACAAGATGAATGCATGACATCTTTGTACATATTTGATTTGACCACATAAAATCAAAACTAGTACCCTTTTAAATTAAGAATATGCCATCTAATTAAAAGGAACACTTGAAGTTGCAATTTACGTCATGACAAGACTTGGCTAGATTGTGATGGAGAGGTAAATCTCTATGTAAAGTCGGACCTTACATGGACATATTTGCGTTCTTTAAGTTAGACACTTAAGTTGAGTAGAAGTGAGACCGGACTCAATGGCATAAGATGGGATGAAACATGTTTATATTTGCAATAGCGTTGGAAAATATAAATCCCATAATGATCTAGGAGTTGGAAATTGTTTGCCAATTAATGTTCGATGATTACCTTATTATATGCGTTCGTTGCTAGTAGATCAACCGATGTAATGAACCTATGATAATTGGATCCTAGTTTTCGAGAAAATTATATGGTTATATGTTTATATTACCGTTGGGTATATTTTATTTTCTTGAAAAATTGTATTATCGAAAATACTAATACTTGAACTTTTTACGTAGAAATGGCTCAAAATAACGATAACACTAACATCGCACTAAATTCTGCGCTCAAAAGTTTTTTGATCGAGAAAGTTGATCGCTCTAAGAATTTCAATGATTGGCACCGCTTTGAGAATTGTCTCGTAGAGTTGTCGACCGCTTGAAATATCTTTATGAACCTTGCCCTCTTGAACCAACCGGTCCCGAAGCTACTCAAGCTCAAAAGGACGAGTGGAAACCGGAGTATAAGCGCCATAATGATGTGGCTTGTCTTATGTTGGGAACAATGGAATCGCTCTTCAAAAGTAGTTCGAACATTATTTCCCATATAATATGCTCAATGAACTTGAACTATGTTTGAAAAACCAGCCGTCGAGATTTATGACTTGACCGACTACACACGGTGTAGGCAAGGTGAAGGTAAACCCGTGAGTGCTCATGTCTTTGGAAATGAAAGGTTACATGGACCACTAAAAGCACTTGGCAAAACTTATGATGATGACATGGTCGTGAATCGATTAATCGATCCCTTAACAAGGATTTTAATGGTTTTGTCGAATTTCAATATGCATCGCGTGGGAAGACGAGCATCGACCTACACGCATTGCTAATTGACTATGAGAAAGGGTTGCCTCAAAAGGTTCCTACCGCCCGGTACTTGCTATTCGGTGGAAGGATTAATAAGCCAAAACCGCAGTGCGAACAACAAGAAGGGAAGGGTAAGGAAAGGTTGACAAAGGCAAACGGTGATGGCCTATCAACCTCAACCCAAGAAGAACCCTACTCCTAGGAAGGAAAATCCTAAAAGGATCAAGCATGCCACCACTGTAAGAGCGTTGGGCATTGGAAGAGAAACTGTGCTCTCTATCTTGATGAATTGCGGGCAAATAAGATGAAGTATGAAGGGTCCATGGGCGCCGGTACTTCTGGTAATTTATTTGTCATTGAATTATTTACTCTAAATCATAATAATTCTCGGTATATGATACGGCTGTGGTATTCACATTTGTAATACACCGCGGGGTTTAGAGTGGAAAGGAAGCTTGCCTATGGGGAGCAATATCTCGACGTGGGAAATGGCGCACATGCAATTGTTGAAGCCATAGGAACGTTTAGTTTAGTATTGCCTTCGGGCTTAGTAATCGTTATTGAACAATTGTCATTACGCACCTTCTATAATTAGAGGTGTTGTTTCCTTTTCGCTTTGTTGGATGATGGTTTTACTCATACTATTTCACGTAATGGAATTGATGTTTCTTTAAATGGTGTATTTTATTTTAAAGCAACCATCGTGAATGGTGTGTTTGAAATTGATGTGATTGAAATGAATCTAACAATAATAATAATTCAATGTTTAGCATTAACAAGAAGATAAAGTTAGACTTGAATTCTTCTTATCTTTGGCATTGTAGACTTGCTCATATAGGCAAGGCTCGCATGCATAAGTCGCAACAAGAAGGGCTTTTGCAAAATATCAATGATGAATCATTTGATAAATGTGAGTCATGCATATCCGGGAAGATGACTAAGAAACCTTTTCATAGCAATATGGAGAGGGCTTCGATCTACTTGGTCTTATTCATCTTGATGTGTGTGGACCACTTAGACATGTGTCAAAGAGAGGTGCTAGCTACTTAACCTTTATCGATGATTTCACCGTTATGGTTATGTTTATTTACTTAAGCATAAACATGAGGTGTTTGAAACATTTAAGGTTTTCAAAGTCAAGTAGAACCGCAATTGGGAAAGAAGATTAAAGCTCTTCGATCCGATAGAGGAGGCGAGTATCTAAGCCAAGAGTTTAAAGATTACTTAGATGAGAATGGAATTGTCCAGAATCTCACTTCTCCATATACTCCACAACAAAATGGTGTATCCGAGAGAAGAAATCGTACATTGTTGGACATGATACGATCTATGTTTAATCTTACCACTCTACCTTTATCCTTTTGGGATTATGCTTTGGAATCACTGTCAGATTCTAAATATGGTTCCCACAAAGAAGGTTGATAAGACACCATATGAAATATGGCATGGTAAAGCTCCTAACCTGTCTTATTTAAAGGTCCGGGGTTGTGAGGCGATGTTAGACGTGACTCGGCAGATAAACTCCAACAAAGATCAGAAGTGTATCTTCGTAGGATACCCTAAGGAAACTATGGGTTACTACTTTTACTATCCAACCGAAAATAAAGTAATTGTTGCTAGGTATGGAGATTTTCTTGAAAGAGATCTCGTATCTCAAGAATTCGATGGGAGAGTTTATGATCCGGAAGATGATCAAGAAGATGCATTACCTTCGAAAACACTAACGTACTTCGGTGAGAACACGATAGTCCGGGTCCTCCACCGAAGTTGAAGTGATTCCGTTCGAGATCCGTAAGGAATATACGTGCACCGAACGCCTATGTCTTAACGTAGAGGTTGAGGAAACTATGTTAGGAGATCTTGGAGAGCCTACTAGTTATAAAGTCGCCATGGCAAGTCCCGACAAGGCTAAATGGCGGGTTGCAATGAATGGGAAATGCAATCCATGAGAGAAAATGAAGTCTGGTAGAGGTCGACTTACCTCCAAACGCCTCGGTGGTTGGGAGTAAGTGGCTCTATAAGATTAAGACCGACATGGATGGCAATGTACACGCCTATAAAGCTCGCCTAGTTGCGCAAGGTTTTACTCAAACTTATGGCATTGATTACGAGGAGACCTTTTCTCCTGTAGCGGACATTAGAGCTATTAGAATTCTCATAGCTATAGCAAGATACTATGACTATGAGATATGGCAAATGGATGTCAAAACCGCTTCTTAAATGGTCGCTAGATGAAGACATCTATATGAAGCAACTCGAGGGTTTGTGAATCCACAATTTCCAAACCGTGTATGCAAACTTCAAAGGTCCATTTATGGATTGAAGCAAGCATCAAGGCAATGGAATAAAAGGTTTGATGAAGAAATCAAAAGGTATGGATTTATTCAAAATCTTGATGAGCCATGTGTATATCACAAAGTTAGTGGGAGTGATGTAATTTTCCTAATTCTTTATGTCGATGACATATTAATTATGGAAAAGACATTCCAAGTATGCAAAATGTTAAGGCATATCTTGGGAAGTGTTTTCCATGAAGGATTTAGGAGAAGTCGCATACATTCGGGAATCAAGATCTACCGAGATAGGTCAAAGCGGTTAATTGGTTTAAGTCAAAGCACTTACATTGATAAAATATTGAAGAGATTCAATATGCAAAATTCCAAGAAAGGATATTTGCCGATGGAAGTAAAGCATGGCTTATGTAGCGATATGTGTGCTTCAACACCGCCGAGGTGGCACGCATGCGAAAGTTCCTTATGCTTTGGTTGTAGGATCTATTATGTATGCCGTGAGATGCACAAGGCCGATGTGGCGTTCGCTCAAAACATGACCAATCGATATCAATGTAATCCGGGTGAACTTCATGGATTGTCATAAACATATTCTCAAGTATCTTAGAAATACTAAAGATATGTTTTAGTGTATGGTGGAAATCCTAGACACGAGCTTGGTGTTACGAGTTACTCGTGATGCGCCCTGGCGGTGTGATAAAGATGATACGAAGTCTCGACGGGTTATGTCTTTGTCATCAATGGAGGAGCATTGATTGGAAGAGCAAGAAGCGTAGTACGATTATGATGTCTGCATGATGAAACCGAATACATAGTCGCCGGAAGTCGCAATGGAGGTCGTTTGGATTAGGAAATTCATTTCGTGGCTTGGTGTTATGCCTTCAATTGAATCGCCTATTGATATGTATTGTGACAATTTCGCCGCAATCATATTTGCCAATGAACCCGAGTCATGAAGGGCACCGGACATTTTCTACTAAGTATCACTATGTTCGGGAACAAGTCCATGAAGGTGAAATAAATCACCGAAAGTTCACACAGATGATAACTTAGTCGATCCGTTCACTAAGGCTTTAGCTAAAGACAAGCTTGTTGGACTTGCCAATGGAATTGGACTTCGTTTAGCTAAAAGTTTCATGCATAACTGTGATTAGTATTTGGATAAAGGATATTGTAAAACATTTATTATTTTGATGAAATAAAGTTTGGATTATGTTTATTTTCATTTATAATATTGTTGTCCTATATTTGCATGTTTAATCCGTGAGTAACTAAGTTATTCTAAATGTCCATTGTCAATTAATGATATGGGAGTATCATTAAACTAAGACAAATCTGAGAGATGTGGTAGAATATACTTGAAAGTATATTGATGAGAATGCATACCAATTTCAGATGATATTCAATGAATTGAATATAGGACTTATCCCAACTACATAATTTACTTTGTGAATATTGTTATAAGTAAAATATGAATAGTTATCCTCGACTTGAGATACCGGATAAGTGTCATGAATGTAGTGCATTTCGTGAAGCAACTTAACGCTATACGTGAATCGGTAGTCATAAGGGTTGTTTTCGTAAATGTTACAAAGTTTGTGGGTTATTCTTGTAGTCAAGATAGAATTTGTTCCTTCAAATTTATTTGGAGTTTAATATCTTGGGCCCTCGTAGGGTTGACAAGATGTTTGTGCGGCCGCACCCAAATCTCCCTAAATATGTTTAGATGATTCGGTAATCTTGGTCAATCACTTACAAACGAGAAATGATCGTTTTATAAAGAATGACTTAATTCCATATCTTTATTTAACGTGGTATTAGAAACAAAAGGATAATAATAATGAGAAATCATTAAAAGGTTTTCCAGGAGCCTTGCTCGAGTTGTACTAGAGGCATTGAAGTGTTGCTAGACGCTAACCGAATGTGATCACTCTATTAAGATATATCCAAGTGGGAGCTGTTGGTTTTATGGATATAAATTAGTAGACGTGAGTTAGGATCGAACTCGAGACTATGGGATTGCACACTTTACGTATGAGAATTTAAAGTTAATAATTAAATATAAATGTTATATTTATTTATTTATTAAACGAAATAACTAACGGACGTTAAGTAATTAATGTAATGGACTAACGGTCGTTAAATGTTTATGGAAAAGGACTAAATTGCAAAAGTTGGGAAGGTTCCGAATCCTTTGGGGACTCCTTAAACCGATCGGCCATAGGGACAAAACAAGGAAAGAAAACCAACTTGTTCACCAAGTTTGCTTGGGTATATAAACAAGGCTAGGGTTTTATTTTTCCATCTCTTGTGCTCATTAGCTAAACCTAAAATTGTTTTGTGTGTGTTCTTTAAAACCGGTCGAACACCCTTCATAGGTGTCGATCCACTCTTTTCCAAACATCAAGTTATTTGGTTTGATAAAAACTAGCATTACTTTAATTCGGTTTAGTACGTGTGTACAAGAACATAGTAATAACACACTATTGTTATTATCTTGGATTGAATTACAAAACGGTAAGGGGTAATTCACATAATCCTAACTAAATCAAATTAGGGTTCATCCGTTGCTAGTTTGTGGATTTGATTCTTGTTCGGCTAGAATCAAGAAAATGTACGCATATTCTTTTATGTTAATTAATTGTTCATTAATAAATCCTATACGCTTCCGCATGATTACTTTGATGTTTTGTGATTATTTATTTGAATGTCTTGATATATAATTCCAACAATCTATTCATCACTATAGTGAGAAGATCGTAACCAACAAAACCTCGTAGAAATTTAACTTATAAATGAGGATCAATATATCTAGAAAAGTCGGTCTCAATATTTCTACCACTCAAAATGGTTGGATATAGTTTCGAACCCCAACTTGACCCGACTAGAATTACCATCCCTAATGAGAAAAAAGAGCTGGAGGAAGAGGAGAGGTTTTAAAGACATACGAGTAAAATTGCATTTGTTTGATAAATTTTATAACATGTGGATATAATAAAACCAATATTTAGAAAAGACGGTTATTTCCCGATCGAGATAAATCGATATAATAAAACCACCTATTATCTCATTTTAATCATATTTCCATGTTTAGGCCTAAACATCAATTGTTTACCCAAGTTGACAATGTTTATATGAGAACACAGGGATGATGATTCCATAGAGGAGCCAATGGTAGCTCAAGCTACCAGTCAACTGTGCAAACATATTGTTATAAAGATAACTGTAAACCAATATTTATTGGATTAGCAAAAAAACAAAAAATTAAAAAATAATAAATAAAATAAAAAGTAAAAATTGAAAAATTCTGACTCATTTTGACCCAAATCCTCTACCTTAACTCATATTGCCATCTTTAATTGTTGGATGCCCTTTTTATATTGATCCATTTTATACAGGGTTGAATACATTTCTAGATCATGAATAAAAGTAACATAAACCAAATATTACTTTAGTCGCATGAGATTCGAGACCAAGTTTGTACTATTTCCTAATCCAAGTAAGTTTTAGATGCCACATAACCATAAGTTTAAGTATATCACATCAAATATTTTAGGATAAATCATGTTTTCAATCACAAGACGGTGGTGAAATCAAGTAAATGATAAATTTTCTCACTTCAAATACATAATATTTACTTCACTGTCATATGTGTCATTTTATTTTGGACATAAAGTAGGATTTATGCAACTTGATCAGAATTCATTTATTGACAAATTTATAAAGTAGGATCATATATATGACAAATTTCATTTTAGACAGAAATAACATGATTCTTAAATTTTAATAACATAGTATTTTTTCAACATCATTCTTCCCATAATACTCCTCATGGATACACCATTTAAGGTCCAGACTGATTCATTTACCAAAAACAACCTTATGCTATCCGGATTAAATCTTGCACGCTTACCTCTCCTCCTTGGGCCAAATTTATGCTGGTATGTCGACCGAAAAAGATCCACTATGAGCGGCAGTAGAAGAACAAAAAGGAAATCGGGATAAGAGATAATCCACAAATCGAGCAAGCATCCATAGCTTTTGATGACAAAAGACCGTGTACAAAGTTGAGTCAAGGCTACCATCATGGATATTCCGAGAGCAACAAGGAACAAATACCAATAAGCAATCTTTTGGGCAAACTTACTAAGAAGTCTTCTTGAGAAAAACGCGGTCGGGATGGATAAGAATACTAGTAATGCCGCATTAGATGCAAATAATGAGATCGCATCCGACACAAAGAAATATTATGAAGGCAATGTCTTTCGTAAACACAGAATGCCTGCTTTTGATTGCTCCCACGGTACAAGAATTGCCGCAAAGAAAGACGATTGTGGTAATTAGTGCGGCGGTGATGCCGCATGATTCATTGTGGTTTTCATCCACTTTCTCCATCCTTCACCAACTTCTCATGTTCTCTTGTGAAAAGCATACCGCGCCTCCTTAAAAATGTTCTCTTGAGTAATGTATGTAGGAAACACAACTTTCTTCACTTCGTAGGATTAGTCCGACTTGCATAAGTACGCTACTATAAATTCCGTCAACATTGCTTATAGTTAGAAGTTATATATTATGTACTCACGCCATTGAAGCTCTCATCAGAATTGTAGTGCCGCACCGTTCTTTTATCGAGCTTACTCAAGGCGCTAACCTTCCGCCAGTGCAAGATATTGTTCTTAGAAGAATCTACAATTGTTCTATAAAGATTCTTACGCCCCAATTACATAGATAAGGTTGTAGATTCGCTTCGAACGTGTATCATCGCTAATTGAATAATGTCATACCCACTTTGGTCCGCCGATAAAATTGCTTCTGTGTGATCTATATAAAATCTCGCCAACAACTTTATGAGCATTTTGACAAGCAACCTCAAGAATTGACGGTATAATATGGATGATGAGTACCGTGAACTCCAAACTTTGTCTATTTCATCACATACTAATTCTAGAACCTTTTCTGCTTCATCCATCTTTTTCTTTTTCTTTTGAATATGCGTGATAGGCTCAACTGTAATATAAAACAAAAGAATAATGATTAGTATTCATATATGTGTATGCTTAAATATATGACTAACTTTATGTAACAGTTATCTATGATGCTAAAAAAAAAAAAAAAAAAAAAAAAAATCCTAAAAAGTCATATATAAAATGTATAAAAGCTCATGTCTCATCCATAAGAGTTAAATTAGAATAAAAAATAAAAAAAATGATGTACAAATCACCTCCCTTAAATTTTAAAGGATATCATCCAATTAATAATTACCGATAAATGTAACATTGTTAAAACATAACCGATTAATAATTGCCAATAATTGTTACATTGTTAAAACATAAATTTGCTAAAAGATAAAAGATCAAATTACTTATTAACCCAATAAATTTTGCCATAGTTGTCGAAAAAGTCATTCATTAAAATATTGCCATTAATGAATGAATTTAATGGGAAAATCATTCATTCAGTTTCATATGTATTCATGTTATTATTGTGGCAATAATATATATTCACTGTTTGACAAGAAATTTTATTCGGATTAATTTTTTTGTTATAAAATAATCTCTTCTAAAATAAATAGCTCTGTTTTGATACGCTTGGATGCATTAACATCAAGCTTTTATTTCAAACAAATAGCTCCTAAATGAAAAGTCGATTCATGAAGCTTTTAAATATTTTGAGTTGTTAAAACTTTAAATTATCGATATACCCACTAAACAATTGTTTATAATTATGTATATGTCCTTTTACGCTATTTTACATCTTATAATTACATTTAATAAGCCTAACTTACCAAACACTTTTATTGAAAAAGATACAAATTAGAAATTTCATGTTATGATTATAGATTAATGTACCATATTCTACATTCATACCATACCATAGCCTAGTTTTGCCAAATATACCCATATTCACTTTTATTGAAAAAATAATTTATTAAAGAAGAGCTCGATTTACACGAAGCAAAATCGTGTGATGTGATTAGTTAATAAAGTCAAAATTAAGTTGATTTTGGTCAAACTTTAATAAATTTTGTGGAGAAATTTGGTTGATAAAAAAAACATAAAAATATAAGTGTCAAATTTGAAACAAAACTTAAAAAGAGGAGGTAATTAACAAAATTTTAGTGGTTAAATTTTTAAAAAAATTATATAGAGTTAAGTGTAATATTATAAGCATCTATGTTTTTTTTAATAACTTTTGATTATAAAAATTATATAGAGTTAAGTGTAACATATAAATTTGCATAAGATTATAAGTATCAATTTTTTTTACTATATACGTTCAATAAGAACTCATTTATTTCATTTTAAAAGTTTTACCTATGTGGACACGAGTTTCCATTTTAAATACGGCTAAATTACTGAAAAGAGAAATATAATTATCAAATTGTAAGCACGGATTACTTTAATAAAAAATAAATTTACGCGATTATACTTATAACAATGACTCATTTAATTCTTATTTATTTATATAAGGATATCTAGAAAAACTTTTCAGAAAAACTTTTCTAAAAAACTTTTAGGAGTATACTTTAACTTTATCAACGCTCATTATGTGCTATTAAACTTGCATTATGTGTACAACATAACATCAAGAGTGAAATTTAAATAACAACATCAACATTTTTGTCACCTAAATAAAATTAAATCTTAAGTTGCCTAATGTAATTTTTACAAATATTTTACCAAATTTTAATTGATATTAATGCATAGTGAAAACTCGTGCATAAATAATATGTATATATACTAAACTAAAATGTTAAAATAAATTTGATTTATGTGTAAACTTCGTGCTTGCACGAAACTTATAATTATATAATTATATGCAATTACCTTTAAAGACACAATATGTAGTATTAATACAAAATAATTTTTTTTTTTCAAACTCTATGCGTGCACAAGTATTATAACTAGTTGGTCAATAAGTTATCACATAACTTACGTCTTATTTAAACAAGAACAATCTACTCACTTCTAACAAGTAAATGGTCAAACTGTAATATAAGATGCTAAAGTGGTTTTATCAAAAAAATAATAATAAAAAATAAAAATAAAAATAAAAAACCTTTAAATGACTTATTGCCAATGAACATATTTAAAAATAAATTATAATAAACAAAAATTGGCAAGTTAATCATATGCGCTTACCAAGTAATCTGCTCATCCACCAGTACCACGGGAGATAAAGCAACTCGAAACTTACGATAACAGGCAATAGTATAAGGCCACATTAAAAGAAAAAGACATCCGTAAGCAAGGGTAGAACTGCACAATGACAAAAAAGTTTATTGGAACACATTATACGACTAAGGGTTAAAATTTAAAATTAATTCACTCATGTTTACCCACAAACATCACATTACAAACAGTTATCAGTGATTCTGATATCGGCTCGTTCCGCTCATCCATTAGATAACCCTCGAAACCGAAGACTCATTATTACACTATATCGCATATACCTTCCCAAAGATCCCGCCAAGCTACAATATAGAATACACAACCGATCACCCTTACAATGTAAATGAAAAAATAATAAAAAGGAAAAAAAATAATAATATTATTATAAGGGCAAATGATTCAAAAAGATCATACTTGTCATTTCTTTTGTGGATAGCGAATATTTTTTGCTTTTGTGGGTAATTTTCTTTCAAATTTATCCTTTTAGGGTATTTTGCGAAATTTTGGACATTTTGCCCCGCTTAGCTAATGAAGAAAAAAAATTCTCAAATGGCAAAAATGTCACCTAGTACCCTAAAAGGATGAATGAAAGAAAGTACCCACAAAAGCAAAAAAAAAAAAATGATGACAAGTATGATACTTTTTCAATCATTTACCCTAATAATAATAATAAAACAAGAGAATAATTAAATAAAGTACTTACATAGACGGATATATGTTTCCCATAGTCCCCACTGAAAGGTTTTAGCTATTGCCATTAGTACATCGTCATTTTTCGAAGCAAATTTTGGAAATTTTACGATTAAATCTGATGCCAGGTCTGCAAGCATAAGCTATTAAGTGCAAGGACCAAAAACAAAATATCTTTATCACAATATTTATGTAACATTCAGCTACTTACTGTATTCTTTTGCAGAAATAGCATTAACAAGAAGGTCAACCCCTATTTTACCATCATCTTCTTCTACGGAAAAAATATGCAAGTTGCTTTTACCATCATCTTCGATGACCTTTAACAAATATCCAATAGTATCAAGATGCATATTTTCGTAAGCTTTTTGCAATGGTTCTTCATTGCTTCCGCCTCTAGTTCTGCAGCATTCTTTGTTTTTAAGCAACAACACTGATATTTGTTCCCAACAATAGCCGCAATGTGAAGGGTCGTGCTTCCATCCTTTCTCTTTGCAACTACATCTTTGTCATTATATATGAAAGTAAATTCTTCACGAAATCTTTATTACCTATTCCGACGGCTATGTGAAGTATTGTGCTACCATCACTACTAATTGCCTCTCTCACCGATCTTTATCTTCTCTTAGTATGGAATCGTCACGACCAATCCCCTTCATAGCAGCCTTCACGCAAATTTCGCTAATGCTCACCTTTTTTGGTTGTTGCTTCCTTTCGCCGCTTCACTGCTTTGCTTTTGTCACACCTCACGGAAGGTGAAACACGAGTGTAACTAAGGAACATAAGCACAAGATAATAGAACATACCAACATTTATATTTAAAGAAAGAGTACACCATTACAATACTAGTTTAGCCATCATCGGCAAATATATTACAAAGTTTAGATTCCAAAATATTGAGTTCTATTACATAATGATTTGTAGTGACAAGTGAAACTTCATTATGCAAGACTTGGTAGAAAAGCTTACTAACGATCAATTAAATGCATGAGAGAAAAACGGGTCAACTATGAAAATAGTTGGTGAGTAAACACGCTTAGCAAAATGAGAAAACTCGTAAGCAATATTCAAAGCTTTCGGTCAACGAAAAATGGTCCACAAAGCAAAGGCATTGTAAATCCACTCAGTTCCAAGTTCCGCCCATACAAAACTTGCAACCTGTGTGTTCACAACCCACTGCCAAAAATAGTATGTCTAATAGTCAAGTATAAGCGGTCATAATAGTTCACAATAAAGTACCACGAATATAATAATTCGTGGATGCTCGAACATGGGAGACTTTGCACCGCTCCAACAAGTGGAGACTTTGTCACCGACCACCTAGGCGAGAATTATTGAGAACGCCCACCAATAAGGCGAGACTTTGCACACTCCAACTGTAAGGCGAGATTTATTGAGAACGCCCACCAATAAAGCGAGACTTTATAGTGATGTCAGAACATGGGAGACTTTATAGGTCAAGGTCATAACATGTACGGTTCAATAAGTTCAAGTAAGGCATTATTTCATAATTAAGTTCAAAGATTTGTTTCAAGTTCATAAGTTCTAGTCAAAAGAGTTCACAAAAGTAAGATCCAATTTAATTCAAGTATGATTCATGCATTCATTTCAAAATATAGTAAAGCGGTAAAAAAAGGATGTGATTACTCACTTGTAAACGGTGTGATGTCAAAAGTGAGTACACCGAGGTATAATGTGTTAACCGGACCTATTACGAATGATATGATATGTAATGAGTTGCAATGTAATGTTATGCATGCACTTCGTATGTTATTTATACCATTTGCGAGTTTTGAAAATAATACTTATCGTCGAAAATACTCTTTTGACGCCTTGACCCTTCAAAATCACTTTACAAGTTTTACGCCAAAATGTCATCCTACAATGGTTTTATAATGATTTATGGTGAAATTATCACTTTCGTAGCAAAACAATGTCGCCGGAATTTTCATGAAATTAACAAAATGGTTCAAAAACTAGTCGTAAAATGGTGTACGCCGATCGTTAGAGAACGAACTCGACGGTTTTGGAAAATTTGTATCGAAATCTAGAGGTTTCAGTTCAGGAGTTTTCGTCATAAAGGTCTCGAACATAAAGATAATAAGGGTTAAAGATGGTGATTTTGGCTAATTGTTGTGAAAAAAAATGAGTTTCGGCCAAGTTTAAGCATTTGTAAATAATTTATTACAACTCCGCGATACAAACGGCTTATCGTTTTAGAAAATATGTTCGATGATCTCGATTTTACTAGAAGACATTTCGTTCCAAAAAGTTCCACATCATAGTTAAAAACAGCCTCCAACATGGTCGCTTTACCACCGTAACACTTGTATCGCAAAATAATATAGTTTTCGTAAAATAATAGTTACGGCAATTTTATGAAAACGTGCATATCTTTGTCGCTTCAAATCCGCTTTCTACGATAATACGTCCTTAGCTCGTATCAAAGTATACTAATATATTTTGATAAGTCGAAATAATTTGTGAAGCTTAAGGCTCGTTTTTGACCCGGACAAAATAAAAATAGGATGTCAATTTTCGAAAAATATATATTTCGTCGTCAAACTTGTAAAATCCATAACTTCTTCGTTATAACTCCGCTTTTATCCGCTCAAGCCGCCACGGATTCGCTTTTAAAGTATATTTCTAAATATCAAGGCCAAAAGTCGTGCTCACTGTCGGATTTTCCAGAAAACCAAAACAAGGACAAAACCTATTTTATACATATTGAAAATAGTTTTTCGCGGACAAAACCTATTCTAATCCCTTCAAATCAACTCCAAAGCTAATCTAATCCTACCATACACCTTCTTAGGGTGTCATGGGTTCCTAATCACCATCAATACCAACATATACCAAGGGATAATTATAGGATGACCTTAATATATATATAACTCTAAAATCAAGTAAAAATGGTATAAACAACACAAATCATGCATGCTTGCTCCAAAATGAAGAGATACTTATGAGATGATAAGGAAACATGAAAATGAAAGAAACATGCTTACTAGTTAATATGAAGAGGTGCAAGGAACAAGGTTTAGCCTAAACACTCTTGGTTTTATTTCAAAACCTAATAAAGAGTATGATCTAGATTGTTTATTACTTGAGCTTGAGAAAAAATTTTGATCCTTGAACACCTTGATGATGAACCGTTTTAGAAGAAACAAGAGAGAAGAAATGTGTTTTGCTAACTATGTGAATAATGAGGATGAAAAATGAGTGATTGAATAATGAGGTGAAGTGTATATGTAAACAATCAAAGAAGAAATTTTGCACCACACCATTAAATGCATACATCCCCCTATGGCCGGTTTAGGGGATATGTTTTCCAAATATATATATATATATTTTTTTTTATTTGATGTGTATATATTTACTTGTACAAATTGTAAGAAAGTGTAAGTAATTGTGTAGTTAAATATACAAGTAAAGGTAAATGGAAATTTTTAGGTAAAAGAAATTTTTAATAGATCAAAATAGAATGTAATGAGATAATAAAATTGTAAAAATACATTCCTTGTGAAATTTGAGTGATAAAATAATTGTCGAGTAGTTTTTAAGAAAACGCCGAATAATATAACTTTAACGATTTATATACCAAATAAATTCAAAACACTAGGTAAAGTCAAAATATAGTTTTATAACTAAATGTAAGTATAAAAATATATCGGGATCATTTTGAAAGTAACGGATTAAATATTTAAAATAATAACTCACGCGATAACGCTTATTAAATATAAAAATTACGCGTTAAATGTGAAATGAAATGCCATGAATGAACTAATATGATGCATATTAAATTTAAGAAATGACCGAATTTGAGAATTGTGACATTCTTCCCATGTCGTGGAATCATGTCCTCATGATTCGATTAACGATACTATGGTCCGAACCTCGACAAGAGTTCTAAAAGTTCATGCTCGTACAGCAGTCTAAATGATCATATCAATGCCCATGCGCATGTGTTCCCCATTCAACTAAGTACGTTCGTGATTAGATTTGATGGGGTAAACTTACCAATATCGAACGTAGCTCTCAAAAGACCTTTATGTAGTCGATTCTAATTTAATCTCACAACTCATCAAACAAGAATCAAGCATGAGATTAAACTAAACCGACTTGAGTAAACTTGTCTCTTAGCTTGATTTTCGCAACTCATCAAACAAGAACTGCCACTAGATCAAGCTAGGAAACAAGTTGTTAGAAAGATAGATTCAACATCCTTGAATGAAGTCTTTGAAAGATTCGCTCGATATTGGATTTGCTTACAAATCAAATCAAATCAACAAAATATATAACAACTAAGGTCGATATCAATAGGTCTCAAATTAATCAATGTCATGAACGTGGTAAGAATTGGAAGGAAGTTATGCACCCAAAATCATGTTGCATGTAAATAAAGGGTTGCTCAAAAGAATGTACCCGTTACGCTGTTGCGGGCTTCCTCGGTACCCGGATAGAATGCTCGACCACGTGCGGGAGGAATTTCAATGTTACGATCTTGTGGGCCTTCTATTGCCAACGCTAGGTTTGGACGATTACCTCCTTGATTGGGAGTTCTTTTCACTTTGGACAGTATTGCGAAGGTGATCTAGACTTCCACACTCGTAACATGCTTTTCTCCGTCCTTGATTTCCGATTCTGTTTGAGCAATTTCGCGTGAAGTGGCCCGTCTGTCCACATTTGCCGCACCGGGCGCCTCCTAAGTGATGATAATTACATCGAGTACACAAAGGATGTGGACTGCATATCCTTTGCGCCCCGGTGGTCGCCCATAGTTCTGGGTTATCCGCCGCTCTTGTTTTGCCGATTACGGTCTCGGTTTCCTCGGTGATCCTCCCGCTTTCGTCCATTGTCGCTTGCTTTTGTTAGTTCTCCGCACTGATCACATCATTTGTTAAGCGATCGCCATACTCACGTGACTTGCGAGTGGTTGGTTTTGACGAGTGACATCCTCCTAATTTCGTATCAATCCCCATATATATCGATCAATCAACTTCTCCACAGTGGAAACCATGTGAGGAACCATCCTAGTTAACTCGTGGAACCGGATCGTGTACTTGTCGATCTCTACTCCTACCATCAAGTGATTCCAAAATTCTTCTTCCGGTCAGACTTCATCTTTTCTGCAGTACTCATCGCTTAGTAGTTTCTTGAATGCTTCCCAAGATAATGCATTTGCAGCCCTCTTCCTCTAGTCAGTAGTTGGTTGTTCCACGTGTCAATGCTCGACCGTAGTAGACCAACAGAGAACTCAACCTTGTTTCCTTCAAAGACATTTCGTGATACTAAGCTTCGACTCCACATTCTCGAACCGAGTTAGCAATTCAATGGCACCCCGCACCATGAAATTCCATTGGCTTACATGTCATGAAAGTTTTGTAGTCGCATCCTTGACCGCGTTTGAAGTACCTTCTCCGTTGTTGGTTCGCCTAGCATCGAGATGTGTTATAATTTGGGTGAGTAGATCCGCTATTCCAGCAGCGTTGTTGTCCGGATTGTCATTGTTGTTTGGGTTGCCATTGTGCTGCCTCCCGAGCGTGTGTTTCGCAACCATGATCCTACAAAGGACCAAAACATCGGGTTGAGTAAACGACATCTCGAACGAAGTCGGATGAGGTGCGAACGGTGGTAATGTGTTATAGTGATCGAAACATGACAGAACAGAGACATGCTATGTCTAACAAGTCGAAAGATGGAAAAGAGAAGATATGAACAAGGTACGGTAATGTAGACGCGAACGTAAAAACATGCTATGTATACCCACCGACCAATGCAACTTCGGTGATCGACTCAAAAGACTCGACTAAACATGATTTAAAACTACTACTCTTATCATTGCATGGTTCTTCAAAATTAGACATAGTTGATCGTGCTATGTATAATTTATGATTAACGATGCAACGATAGGACTAGATGACCGGATGATGTTCAATATTTAAAAAATTTTCGGTTATAGTTGTGATTTTTATTTTTGAAAAATCGGCATTCTCTATAACCTTGGCTCTGGTACCAATCATCACACCTCCGGAGGCGGAAACACGAGGTGTAACGGAGGAACATAAGCACAAGATAATAGAACATACCAACATTTATATTTAAAGAAAGAGTACACCATTACAAGACTAGTTTAGCCATCATCCAGCAAATATATTACAAAGTTTAGATTCCAAAATATTGAGTTCTATTACATAATGATTTGTAGTGACAAGTGAAACTTCATTATGCAAGACTTGCAGAAAGCTTACTAACGATCACCGAAATGCATGAGAGAAAACGGGTCAACTATGAAAATAGTTGGTGAGTAAACACGCTTAGCAAAATGAGAAAACTCGTAAGCAATATTCAAAGCTTTCGGTCAACGAAAATGGTCCACAAAGCAAAGGCATTGTAAATCCACTCGGCCCAAGTTCCGCCCATACAAAACTTGCAACCCGTGTGTTCACAACCCAACGCCAAAATAGTATGTCTAATAGTCAAGTATAAGCGGTCATAATAGTTCACAATAAAGTACCACGAATATAATAATTCGTGGATGCTCCGAACATGGGAGACTTTGCACTGCTCCAACAAGGGAGACTCCTTTGTCACTCGACCACCTAGGCGAGAATTATTGAGAACGCTCCACCAATAAGGCGAGACTTTGCACACTCCACCGGTAAGGCGAGATTTATTGAGAACGCTCCACCAATAAGGCGAGACTTTATAGTGATGCTCCGAACATGGGAGACTTTATAGGTCAAGGTCATAACATGTACGGTTCAATAAGTTCAAGTAAGGCATTATTTCATAATTAAGTTCAAAGATTTGTTTCAAGTTCATAAGTTCTAGTCAAAAGAGTTCACAAAAGTAAGATCCAATTTAATTCAAGTATGATTCATGCATTCAGCCCCAAAATATAGTAAAACGGTAAAAAAAAAAGGGATGTGATTACTCACTTGGTAAACTGGTGTGATGTCAAAAGTGAGTACACTGAGGTATAATGTGTTAACCGGGACCTATTACGAATGATATGATATGTAATGAGTTGCAATGTAATGTTATGCATGCACTTCGTATGTTATTTATACCATTTGCGAGTTTTGAAAATAATACTTATCGTTAAAAATACTCTTTTGACGCCTTGACCCTTCAAAATCACTTTACAAGTTTTACGTCAAAATGTCATCCTACAATGGTTTTATAATGATTTATGGTGAAATTATCACTTTTCGTCGCAAAACAATGTCGTGAATTTTCATGAAATTAACAAAATGGCTCAGAAAAACTAGTCGTAAAATGGTGTACGTCGATCGTTAGAGAACGAACTCGACGGTTTTGGAAAATTTGTATCGAAATCTAGAGGTTTCGATTCGGAGTTTTCGCCATAAAGGTCTCGAACATAAAGATAATAAGGGTTAAAGATGGTGATTTTGGCTAATTGTTGTGAAAAAAATGAGTTTCGCCAAGTTTAAGCATTTGTAAATAATTTATTACAACTCCGATACAAACGGCTTATCGTTTTAGAAAATATGTTCGATGATCTCGATTTTACTAGAAGACATTTCGTTCCAAAAGTTCCACATCATAGTTAAAACGACCTCCAACATGGTCGTTTCACCACCGTAACACTTGTATCGCAAAATAATATAGTTTTTCGAAAATAATAGTTACGGCAATTTTATGAAAACGTGCATATCTTTGTCGCTTCAAACCGCTTTCACGATAATACGTCCTTAGCTTCGTATCAAAGTATACTAATATATTTTTGATAAGTCGAAATAATTTGTGAAGCTTAAGGCTGCTTTTGACCCGGACAAAATAAAAATAGGATGCTGAATTTTCCGAAAATATATATTTAGGTCGTCAAACTTGTAAAATCCATAACTTCTTCGTTATAACTCCGTTTTATCCGCTCAAGCGCCACGGATTCGTTTAAAGTATATTTTCTAAATATCAAGGCCAAAAGTCGTGCCTATCGTCGGATTTTCCAGAAAACCAAAACAAGGACAGAACCTATTTTATACATATTGAAAATAGTTTTTCATGGACAAAACCTATTCTAATCCCTTCAAATCAACTCCAAAGCTAATCTAATCCTACCATACACCTTCTTAGGGTGTCATGGGTTCCTAATCACCATCAATACCAACATATACCAAGGGGATAATTATAGGATGACCTTAATATATATATAACTCTAAAATCAAGTAAAAAATGGTATAAACAACACAAATCATGCATGCTTGCTCCAAAAATGAAGAGATACTTATGAGATGATAAGGAAACATGAAAAATGAAAGAAACATGCTTACTAGTTAATATGAAGAGGTGCAAGGAACAAGGTTTAGCCTAAACACTCTTGGTTTTTATTTCAAAACCTAATAAAGAGTATGATCTAGATTGTTTATTACTTGAGCTTGAGAAAAAAATTTTGATCCCTTGAACACCTTGATGATGAACCGGTTTTTAGAAGAAACAAGAGAGAAGAAATGTGTTTTGCTAACTATGTGAATAATGAGGATGAAAATGAGTGATTGAATAATGAGGTGAAGTGTATATGTAAACAATCAAAGAAGAAATTTTGCACCACACCATTAAATCATACATCCCCCTATGGCGGTTTAGGGGATATGTTTTCAAAAATATATATATATATATATTTTTTATTTGATGTATATATTTACTTGTACAAATTGTAAGAAAGTGTAAGTAATTGTGTAGTTAAATATACAAGTAAAGGTAAATGGAAATTTTAGGTAAAAAAATTTTTAATAGATCAAAATAGAATGTAATGAGATAATAAAATTGTAAAATACATTCCTTGTGAAATTTGGTGATAAAATAATTGTCGAGTAGTTTTAAGAAAACGTCGTAATAATATAACTTTAACGATTTATATACCAAATAAATTCAAAACACTAGGTAAAGTCAAAATATAGTTTTATAACTAAATGTAAGTATAAAAATATATCGGGATCATTTTGAAAGTAACGGATTAAATATTTAAAATAATAACTCACGCGATAACGTTTATTAAATATAAAATTACGCGTTAAATGTGAAATGAAATGCCATGAATGAACTAATATGATGCATATTAAATTTAAGAAATGACCGAATTTGAGAATTGTGACAAGTTTTAGTTGAAACTACGCCTATGACAACTATCTCTTCCCCATTTGTTCTTGTTTGTGCTGGAATCACATCTACATCCATCTTTTGTTTTGCCGCTCGCTTCGCTTTTGCCTCTCCTTCGGTTTCACCTACCAATTTTTTTGGAACTGAATTACTGTTTGGAAAAGTCAGAGTTCAGTGATTATGTATCAAGATATTCCAAACATCAAATTTTTTTACAAGGTCTTATGCGATCCTTGTTGAAAGTTGAGCACGACAAAGGCACATGACGCATCACATGTAACGTATTTTGATACCAAAACTTTATTTCGCAGTTCTATAACCCAAAACCAGAAATAAAGAAACATGCGAAACTTAATGGATTTACTTATGTTTTTAGTTATTCTTAAAGTCTCATATGTGATCCCTTAAATGAATTCACTTGGAAAATGAAATATTGGGGAGCAGGGGAAAAACTCGATCATTTCGAGCAATTATACGCTCTACTAAGACTTGTGCTTTAATAATTAAAACCAAATGATCATGATTACTTGGCAAAAATAATAAATTTATGAAACGATAGGATTATTGGATGTCAATGGATTTCACCATGTGCGGCAAGGACGGAACTTAGTGAGTCCCCGGGAGGGTTGTGGCACTTCCAAAGTTTTCAGCAACAAATATACTTTTTAGGCCTTAGATCATAAGGTGTTATGACAAGCTTCCTCTCTTCATTTGAGCTATGTCGGTAGTCACCATAACACAACTTCTTTAAAATACCTCATTTATCATAATACAACACAACCTCTTCATTTGGGTCTCCTCACTTCCAATTTTCTTTTATTTTTCATTTTTCTAACAAACTAAATTCATTTCATTCAAATAATACAAATAACACTTAAATAATAATAATAATAATAATAATTAAAAAGAAAAATAAAAATAAATAAATAAATAAATAAAATCTAACTATTATAAAAGGAGTTCATAAAAAGAACAAAACCACTTTGACTAATAACAAAACTAGCCCACTTCCGCCCAAATTTAACAAAGGAAAAAAAAGTCGATCTTCTTCTTCATGCGCATAAACAAACTATACACACAAAATTGAAAATCTTAAAAAAAAAAAAAAAAAAAAAAAAAAAAACAAAAACTCAAAATTAAGCCATTGCCCAACGCTCATTGACAAAATACCCTTGTCTTTATCTTCTTCGTCTGCACGGCGAAGGAGCAAACACCGAGCGCCATGTAGGAGTGGCGAGCCAATTCATTTTGTGACACCGGATGTTCTTATACTTCGCAGTGCTAGTCACTATTAATGCAAATATTAAAAAATAATAATGTAAATAGACTCCCTAAAGTTTGTAGGTTGTACATCTTAGTACTATTCCTTTACTCATATTTACCAAACTAGTCAAAGGGCTTTACAAATTAATAATTTCAACCCTTGTTTAAGAATCATATTTTGTCATATATATTTTACTTAGTAGTAACATGGTATCTGTGCGTTAAAGTCATGTTACCCCGTAATTAAAACCTTTCAAGAAAAATATTTTCAATTGTACGCTCGATAAAATTTATTTTACATATGACAAAAGTTTAGGTTGGGATAATCATAAATAACGACAAAATATTTCATGTAATATACCTATATGGAATTGCCGCCATATGGAGTCGAGTGAGTAATGTTATGAAGATAGAAAGTCAAAGTGGTTGGTAACAACTTATATTCATAAGTAGTTAATAAACCTTGTGATACACATAATTACATTTTATATTACACCTCCCAATCACAAAATGTGATATTTTATTCTTTAACTGTTTTGCCATATAAAAATTTAAACGTATTTTCATCATCTTAATAAAGGAATGAAAGAATATACATCTTATAAACTTACTTTTATGTAACTTGTTACTATTATCAATGAGATTATATTTGTCCCATATAGGTGTAAAGTATAAGTAAAGAGTGATTATAAATGCAACTTAATGTTCGAAATTTATGTGAGATGACTAAGAGATAAATATATTAATACTATACTTATTTATATCACAGACTTGATCATTTGCTATCAATAAATTCATAAAAAAATATATTTTCATAAAATACAGTTTTTTTCTGCCTATTAATTTTTAAAAAAAAAATCAAAGGGTGTCGTGGTTATTTATGAAGGGAATAACAAAAAATTATAAGTTTTAGAATTCATAATATAAGCTAAAGTTTAATTTCACAACTAGAAGTTATATTTACTAACAATATGAAGCTAATTATCATTACTAAATCTAATTATTTGCATTAGATTATTATATGTTACAAAATTTCAAAACTAAAATATATAACTAGAAAGTATGTAAACTTAATTCTTTTTAAGACTTTTATTAATCAAAAGACGTAAATGCTTTATAGTAGTCAAATATAAGGATAAAGATAAAGATAAAAATTAAGATAAATACAAAGATAGCATGTCATATACTATATTGTCTAAAGGCGGTTCTTCATTTAAGTTTGTCCTTATTGCATGTTCAATAAAAGATTTTGCTAACTACAAATCATTGGGTAGCGTTAAGCCTTATCATTAGTGAAAAATAGCATTTAATGAACTAATTATTTTCATAATTTACATATTTAGTTTAATAATTATAATCAAATCATAGAAGGTGTTGTTAAATAAGGAATGTTTGATGTTAATTAATTGTTACTCCATAATTTTCGGTTAAGGTAAGCTTAACAATAACTTATAGAGTTGTGGTTAGCAAAACCATTTTTTACATCCTACTAGCATTGTACGCGCGTGTTGCGACGGTGGTATCATGTAATCAAAATTTTGGCTAACAATATTTTTCAATCACATGTTTTGGTGATAATGACTTTACGCATGTCGAGGATTTTGAGAATAACTTTGTCGCACACTATTTTATATTAACATGTAAAGTACCTATACATCACAATGCAATAACGATATGAAAACGGTAGTTAGTAGTATTACCCTGAGGTTCGATGATTGGCGGTGAAAGGTACTCGCTAATAGATAAATGTTGTGTAATATTCAGTCAAAATATTATATAACGAGTTCTTGCAATATAAGGTTGATAATATATGGCCGATCAAGTTGGCATTGCTTATATTAATTACGGTATTCAAATTTACACACGTTTAAGCTTTATAATCCTCATAACATGTAAAGTACCTATACATCACAATTTGACATGTTCTGGAAAGATGAACAATTCTTTTGAATCGACTTTTCTCACGCCAAAATTTATTAGTTCTTAAAATTAATTAGGATTTCACAAATTTACACTTGCACATAAAATAAAATACAATGCGAATTTATAGATGATGCATAGATGATAAATATTTTTTTAATATACAATATTTAATTTTTTTTTAATTTCTATAATCAAACAAAAATTTGACACTAAACTTACATTAATAAATGTTTTAAATAATTATGTGTAAAAGAATTACTGTTTAATTTATATAGTACATAGCATATTCATGTATATAATTATGAAATATATGAGTTTATTAAATATGTTCTATTTATATATATGAAATGTTTAAAAAACATCCGGTAGGTTGTTCTAATCAAATCCAAAAAAAAAAGAAAATCCTCAAAAGACCGAAAGATAAATATCAAAACAGCCAGTAGTTTATCTTTTCCTTTTCTTTTTTTTAAAAAAAGAAAAAAAAAAGAAAAAAGAAAAAAAGAAACGTAAATTGAACAATTTTGAAAAATAATTTGAGATTTTTGATTTGTTAAATAGAACTATCTCTTATCTATTGTACGTGAGAAATGCGTAGGCGCTCAAGTAAAAAGTCTATTCATTTTACGAAGTTTAAAAAGTGATCAGACAACGGCATGTGTTAACCTTATTCACCTCCTTTTTTTTCTTTTTAATATTTTCGGTCAAAAGGGGAGTTTGGTCGTTTGACTCGTTTGTCAATTTTACACTAAAACTTAAAATTGTCATAAGTTTCAAACAATAAACTTTTACGAAAAACCGAATTTGTCATAATTTTTAAAATTTAATTCTTTTTAGTTTGGTATGAGTTTTGATAAATAAATCGATTTTTTTTTATATATATATTTCAATTGTGTATTGATTTTCTTAAAATTTTCGACATCTTGAACCTAATTTTATCTAAAATAAACATGAACGTTGTAGATTTTAGTAGTTCTTTACTTAAAATTTGAAACACTCAATTCCGTTATGATATGAGTAATATATAGCATTTTGAAAATATATTTAGTGCACAAATGGTGTTTGATAAAATGCCTAAAAGTTATTTTTCTTGTAAAAGTAAATTTAATTGCACTAATTAGTATATCACAAAACATTTTTAGTTTTTAAGCGATTAATAAGACTAACTTTTGAAAAGAAAACCGATCTACATTTTGTTTATCGGTTGTTCATCATAATCTATGTTGTTCATCAATTTTTATCAAGACTAATGAACAAAACTAACTGATGAAAAAGATTAATTGATGAACAAGACTAACCAATGAACAAGACTAACCGATGATCAACTTCCATCTACGCCATGAACAAATTTCCACAAACTTTTATTTTGCCGTTTATTTTTTCACAACTATCTCCAAACCAAAAAAAATTGTCACACACAAAAATTCCTTGCGTCCAAACCTCATCCCCTATTACACCTCTCCACCGGTTAGTCTTTTTCATCCCTGTCGCACCTCTCGGTTTTAAATAACTAAAAGCGTATATTGGTACACCAATTGTGCATTTAATTGTACCATTACAACAAAAAACTCTTTTAGGTATGTATCAAACAAATTGTGTGCACTAAATATGTTTAAAACGTTATTTTAAAAATGCGATATCTCACTCATATATATTGGATTTTAGTGATTCAAATTTTTAGGTAATTAATAGCCAAAAAACTACAACTTTCATGTTTTGTGTTTTGGGTAATTCAACCTTTAATAGAAAAGATTAGGGCCGAAGATGTCGAAATTTTCACGAAAATCAATACCAATTTTAAATCTAAAAGTAAAATGTTTTGATTTATAAATTCTTACCAAATTAAAGAGAACTAGCAGGGTACATGCGCGTTGCAGCGGCGGGTACCCTGAAATAAATTTTTTTGATGAATAATGTATTTTACTTTATTATGTTCTTTTTAACAATAAATTTACTTGATATCAAGAATTTCAGATAGCATGTGCCTGCTCGGCTCGAACCCATTAGCTCAGGTTCGCCGGGCTCGAGCCCGTTGGTCCGCTACCTGCTCGGTTTAAGCCCATTTGAAACTTAATAACATTGACCAATATCGCACTGTGTATGTATAATAACATTGACCAATAGATTTTCATCACACCCTTTGCATGAAAAGAAGCCAAAAAATCTTTAGCGACTAATACCACCCCACCAACACAGTTATAATTTTTCTTTGTTTAGTCTAGCCCAATAGCAATTTCACAAACCTAATACCAAAGATATACCCCATCCCTAATTATTTTGTACCCTAAATCATTTGCTCATGTGCAGCCACACACTTTCCTTCATCTTAACACAACCAAACGCCATCAACATATGCATACACCCATATTTCATCGAGATACAAACTACAAAGATGAAATAAGCCACGGTATTCTTGAATGAATTGAACCCCTCCGTTTGTTTGTTCTTTCTTCGTGACTCACCAACGAACACGAAAGAAGACCAAACCTTTTGTATATCATCTTCATGATCTTTCAACCAAAGGTCTCGGGTAGGTTCTTTTGATTTTGTATTCGCTTTTTATTTTTCTTTGATAGTGTAGAATAATAGAATATTGTAATTGATATTATGTGATTATTATTGATTGAATGAATACAAAGTCTCACATGGGACATATAAATACACAGAAACCATAAGAAACCCTATGTAGACATTGGGCTTGAGCCCAAAGATCCTAACAGTAATAATACGACTAACACTCCCCCGCAGTTTGAGCGGGAGGACGCCGAACACTCAAACTGTCACGAAATTCTTCAAATAGAGCGGAGGGAAGACCCTTAGTGAAGATATCCGCAAACTGAAAACGAGAAGGCACATGAAGGACTCTAACCTGACCGGCAGCTACCAAATCTCGAACAAAATGAATGTCAATCTCAATGTGTTTTGTCCGTTGATGCTGAACCGGATTCGAGGACATGTAGACGGCACTAACATTATCACAAAGACACAAGAGTCGCAGAAGAAACCTGAGTATGAAGCTCTCAAGAAGGTTCCGTGAACCAACATGTTTCAAAGAACGCATTGGCAACCCCGCGATATTCTCGCCTCAAAGATTAGAACGAGGCAGTCGGTTGGCGCCAGAGGACCATGAGAGTAAATTGTTGCCAAGAAAACACAATAACGAGTGGACCTCGAGTGGTTGGGCAACCACCCAATCACGTAATATGCAACCAATGATGTTGTAGAAGAAGAATAGAGTCAGTAACCCGTAATCCAAAGTACCATTTAATGTAGCGCAAAATCCGTTTGAGTAGCAGTGAAATGAGGCTCTCGCGGATCATGCATATGAAGGCACACTGCCGAACAAAGATAAGATATATCAGACGAGTGAATGTAAGATCTTGAAGTGACCCCGCAAGACTCGATATAATGTGGGATCGGATATCAAACCGCCATCATCGCCCGGTTTAGACTCGGTGTCAACCGAGTCCGAATGGAATTACATCGACCATGTGAGCACGCCAAGAATATCTCAGAGCATACCTTGGCCGAGACAAAACATACCGTAAGTGTCACGTAAACCGATATGCCCAAAAATAATTTAGTGATCCCAATCATCATAGAGAACTCCTTATGAAGAGTCGCAATAATATCAAGTAATCCATCGGAAGAAGTCACAAGACAATATCATCAACATATAATAAAAGATAAGCAGTGTCAGTCCCCTGATGATAAATAAACAAGGAGGTGTCACAGCGACTATGTGTAAAACCAATCCCAAGGACATATGTAGCAAAACGCTGAAACCAAGCCCGAGGAGCTTGTTTCAACCCATAGAGAGATCTGCGTAACAAACATACATAATCTGGGTGCTCAGTATCGCGGAAACCAGGTGGCTGGTGCATGTAAACAGTCTCAGATAAATCCCCATGCAGAAATGCATTCTTGACATCAAGCTGGTGAACTGGCCAATGTCGAGAAGTACCAAACCGAGAATAATACAGTATAGTGCGGGTTTAACAACCGGGCTAAAGGTCTCATCAACATCAACCCTCTATCTCGAGTGTTACCATTCGCGACAAGGCGTGCCTTGTAGCGATCGAGAATACCGTCACCAAGTACTTGTGGCGAAATAACCACATACAAATAACAATATTGGTGGCCGAGGGACGAGGTACAAGAATCCAAGTTTTGCTTTTAATAAGAGCATTAAATTCATCATTCATAGCATTTAACCAATTGGAATCATGAAAGGCGGCGGTATAGGAACGAGGTAAAGGGGAAATGGTGGAGACATGACAAGCGTAACGGGGATTGGGACGGGTAGTCCCGACACGTGAACGTGTAACCATGGGATGAACTGACTGCATGGTTGGGTTAGGATCGATAACATAGGGGGTCTTGGGAGATGGAAATGGGGCCGTTGGGGTGTGGGGAGGTGAGTGGTGGTGGTAAGGGAGGTACTACGGTGATGTCACAATGGGGAAGGAGGAGGTGTTAGATAACGAACCCGAGAGATAACTTTATTATTCACCAAGATTTATAATTAAGAAACCCTGACGCCTAAACCCACAAACCGGCCGCCTATTATCTACTAATGATAGATCAATGATTCGCTCACACCAACGAATCACAAAACCATTTAATCTTATAAACGAACCCTTTAATTATGATGATGCTTTTGGCTTCAAGATATGAAGGTTTTCACAGGTAGGCATATGTTGTTGCGTTTTGATATTAGGTCTTTTGGTGATAAAAAATAATTATGTAATTTTTTTTCCATAAATATCGTTTTTGGCGATCAAAAATAGTTACGTAAATTTTTAATATTTCAACTTGTCAAACCATACGCTTTTAATTTTATAGATCCGATTTTCTTTGTAGATCTAATGATTTTATGTTTGTAGATCTAACATTTTTAATTTTTTTTGCACCGCCACTCGCCGAATAAAGAATTTTAATCATATTTATTGCCTAAATAATGGAGTATAGATTTGCACATTGCTTTACATTTTGTATTAATTGGTGATGGGGTGTATTAATTGTTTGGTCAAGGTTGTATTAATGTGTCAGATATTACGTATGTGGTTGTAAGTCCGAATTTTTGTCTTTAATGTATTGTACATCACGCTTTAAGATTTTAAGTCGAAAATTAAATAGGAGAGGGAGTGGTTTGTGCATTATAAATAGTATAGATTAAATTCTGAAAATTATGGTAAAAACAGTTTTTTTGAAAGTTTGCCGTTCTATAGTTATAACAATTTTAAGTTTGAAAGTGAAATTAAAAAAACAAATCAAATGACAAAACTGTTCAATTGACCGAAAATTTGTTGCTCTCTTTTTTTTGCCATCAGATGAATGTGGGGTTGATCGGACGGTGCAAAATACTTTATAAGACTTTTTATTCTATTCACATTTTCTAGATGAGCGACTCTGAGAAAACAAACATCTACTTTTTGTTATACAAAAGTTAACCGTAGATTACCTCGATCTTGATGAACAAAAAAGTAGTTGATGTCAAATGCTGCTATTATATTTTTTGGTAAATTTCCCATCATATTAGTAAGAGTTAATTACATAAATGGTCCCTGTGGTTTGTCGAAAATTATGGATTTGGTCCTAAACTTTATGGATTTGGTCTTATGGTTTTGATTCGTTACTGATTTGGTCCTCGACCAAATTTTACTGTCGATTAACCGTCAAAGTTGTGTTTGGAATCGTTGAAACGACAAAATACCCCGTATGTGTTTCATGAATGGTCCCTATGGTTTGTAGGTTATCCGAATTAGTCCGCGATTTTTTATTTTTATTTTATTTATATAAAAACATTTTGTCTAAAATTTTATAAAAATTCAAAATTTATAAAAAATCTATAAAAATTCTTAAAATTTTATAACAAAGTCCGAAAATTTTATAAAAAATTCCAAAATTTTATAAAAATCCAAAATTTTATAAAAAAGTATACTAAAATTCCAAAAATTTTATAAAAATTTATAAAAATTCAAAAATTTATAAAAATTCAAAATTTTATATAAAATTCGACAAAAACTTTATAAAATCTTATAAAACATTCCATCAAAATTTTGGGAAAAATTTCAAATATTTTTTATTTTTCTTTTTGAATACTTTTTGACGGAATTTTTAGAAAATCTTGCCCAAAATTTTATAAAATTTTTACGGATTTTTTCGACTCAAAATTTTATAAAAATTCAAAATTTATAAAAAATCTATAAAAATTCCAAAATTTTATAACAAAGTCCGAAAATTTAAAAAAAAATTATTAAAATTCAAAATTTTATAAAAATTCGACAATTTTTATAAAATCTTATAAAACATTCCGTCAAAATATTGGGAAAAAAATTTCGACAAAAATTGTCTTTTTCTTTTTGAATACTTTTTAACGAATTTTTATAAAATTTTGCCCAAAAGTTTATAAAATTTTGATTGATTTTATAAAATTGTCAAAAATCCGTAAAAATTTTATAAAATTTTGGGCAAGATTTTCTAAAAATTGGTCAAAAGTATTCAAAAAGAAAAAATAAAAAAAAAATCGAATTTTTTTTCTAAAAGTTTTGACGGAATGTTTTATAAGATTTTATAAAGTTTTTGTCGGAATTTTATCTAAAATTTTCGGAATTTTTTATAAAATTTTTGGAATTTTTTTTAAAAATTTTTTTATAAAATTTTTGAATTTTAGTATACTTTTTATAAAATTTTCGGATTTTTTATAAAATTTTGGAATTTTTTTATAAAATTTTCGGACTTTGTTATAAAATTTAAGAATTTTTATAGATTTTTTTATAAATTTTGGAATTTTTATAAAATTTTAGACAAATTGTTTTTATATAAATAAAAATAAAAATAAAAATCGCGACTAATTCGTGATAACCCACAAACCATAGTGACCATTCATTAAACACATACGCAGATTATTATTTCAAAGATTCTAAACACAAATTTGACGGTCAATCGATCGAAAATTTGGTCAAGGGACCAAACCAGAATTTAATCAAAACCATAGGGACCAAATCCGCAAAAAAAAAAAGTTTAGGGACCAAATCCATAATTTTCGATAAACCACAGGGACCATTTATGTAATTAACTCTATTAGTAATCTAAGCTAATTAAGCAACAGGCAACATACTTTTTATATAAGAAGACGAGTATGTTGTCGTTAAAAAATGAACACGAATATACTAGTGGGTAGCAACTACTCTAATTAATGTTTGATATACCTTGTTGATGACTAACAGTTACATCGTAGAAGGATTTCAGTCTGTCCCAAACATCTTTGGCTGAAGCAAGATCGATGACAGCACCAAGTACATTCTCGCTGGCTGAACCAAAAATCCAACCTTTGAGAAGACTATCATACTGGTCCATGGTCTCCTTGCTTGAAGTTCTGGGACTTACTAATGAATCATCTACAATGCCACCCATATTGTGACTCTTCATGAGGCAAAGCATCTGCGTCTTCCAAAGAAGGTAGTTGCAGTCGCTGGAAAGCTTCACAGAAACAAAGTTAGATACATTAGCATTTGATGCATATAAGTACTCAAGGTCTTGTATTCTTTCTGAAGCATTACTAGGGATGTTTGATATGCCTGCCATTTGAATGGAATATAGATGAATGTATAAGGTTGAGGTACATGCAGTAGAACTGAAGCTGGTTTATATAGGAAGCTATGCTTAGAGGTGGTCAACATTGTGTATTAGCTTAAAATTTTGGGGTAGGTTATAAGGATCCCTTGTTTTACAGTTTCTATCTCTCATGTTTTTTGGTTTATTTATTTATTAATTTATTTTTATAATTTTGTTTATATTATAAAACTGTTAAACGAAAAGTGGTGAAAAAAAAAAAAAAATTTAATGTTAAAAGATTAAACCCAGCAAAATTATGGAGCAGAAACCTGATAAAAAATTATGTTGTACCGTAAACCGAAGAACAAAAAATATATTTTTGTACTTTTTTGTACTTTTCTTGGGGTATGTAAAAATGTAAAATATAACCCTAAAAATTTACGGGATACTTCATGATGTCTGTTAGTATATGCATGCATTATGTCATCTATACTAAATTATTGACAAATTTAACAACCAAAATAGTCATGGGATCGAGTTTCAGTGAAAATGCATACATATATTTACCGTATTACTTTGGGGGTGTAAGTCGGGTTAGAAAGAAATGAAATTGTTAGTGAAAAGTTTCGAGATCGCTTCAGAATTAAATCTCAAAAAGCTCGTGTGTCAGTTTGGGCTTATTAATAATCGAACCCAATCTCGAGTTTTATATATATAAATAACTAGGCTCATGAGCTATGGATGTCGGGCCATAAAAGTACTCGAGGTCTTGTATTCGTTCTGTAGCATCACGAAAATTTGATAAGTCTTCCCATTTAATTGCAGCATCTTTAATGAGAGCTTTTGGTGAAAATAAATGACTATTACAAAAACTTTTTCAAAAGCTATTTCTATAGGTTAAGAAACTTTAAACTTTGTGGTTTTATCAAATCTTTGCTCCGTAAATCGAAAAAATATATGTAATTATACAGAAATTAATAGCCTTTTGAGCAAAAGTCTTTTCATAAGTGTTTTTTTTTGAAAATAAGTTTTCAACAAAAGGTCATTGCTTTCGAGATACCCTTTGTAAGAATAACTGGAGTGAGAAGTGACCCCTCACCACAAAGCCTCACTTTACTCGCCACCCCTATTCTTTTGGTCCATCTTCACACCTGAGATATGCACAAACCAATTCAAGCAATAATGGTGACTGTGTCACCTCGTGGCATTTGTGCCAAATGCAATATTTTATTATTATAATTTAGTTTGTGTGTATGGATATTTTGTGAAGTATGTTTGTATAAAGTGTGTATTTTTATTAAAGATGAAGGCAGTGGTGACTCTTACGAGTGAAAAGTGAGAAAGAATGAGATAGAGAGTAAAAACTCAAGTGATACTGATGTAAAGAGTGAAGAAGTGTGACGACTCCCTCTCTAATCAGATTGAGGTAGATGAGTGGAAGTTGTTGCATGGAATAGGTCAACACCCTATCTTTAGCATGGAATTTAATTGTGTGAAAATAATGCATGGAATAATCCACATCATAAACAGCCAATAAGTAGTTATTGGAGTTTTCGATGCATACATCTATAGTATTGGCTTCATTAGAAGACTTAGGTATCAACAGGCACGCCAGTGGTGAAAAGTTTCAGGTTGTTAAACCAGCCATGCCGGTAGTAGACGTGCGCTGACCCTGGAAGCCCTCACTCATGTCATACGCCCGTTGATATTCAGAATGAGGATTTCACCCCTCAGACTGCTCACGGGTTCGAATCTGCAAAGTCGGGGTTTTCATCCCGGACGTTACTCTGAAGAAGGAACTTCATGTGGGAGGCAGACGGTTTCCTCATGACACCGAGAGCCATACATCGCGCCAACATGACCAGCGTACATAACATACCCCATTGGTGGTTACAGACCCCTCGATTGAGGGGCCAGAAACCAAGTTGGAAAGTTACCTGTAAAAAAAAAAAAAAAAAAAAAAAAAAAAGAAAAAAAAGACTTAGGTACTTTTAAACCGGTCAGTAAGTTATAGCAACTTGCTAACATGGCCCTTGATGTATCATGTATGTATGCCCTTTGTATACTTGTAAACCCGTGTTTTGTGGACGAAGAAGGTTGTTATCTAATTATCTCTAAAGGCGGCTGACTCATTCTTTCAAATTGGAGTCCCTGATTTACTAAAGTGATTGTGTGAGAATGATATCTTTTGTTGTGCGCGAATTTTTCTAATTAAATGGTTGAAGTTAAGTTCCGATTAAAACGCGTAAAATAGATTCCCACAGAATTTTGTGAGATACTGTCATATAAAACCGAAAACAGAGAGTCCGTAATTAATTGGCCTTTATGATATATTCTTCGAAATTCAATAACCCGGCCATCGGACATGCTTTTTGACAAACATGTACATAGGTTGATGACCTTTATATTGTTTTTGAACAACCATGTTACATTTTATCGTTGCAGTTTTCTGTTTTTACTATTATTTATCTAAAAAGATCCAATCAAAACTAATATGATTCGAAGAAGGAAATTTACCTTCCACTAAATTGAACTAATTGAAATACACAAACTAAACATCATGAAACAACATTTTATTTATTTATTTATTTATCTAAAAGTTCCATTCCTTGTGCATGTGTTTCTAACAACTGCCACCGTATGATATAGGAGCATCACTACTACACAAACCTGCTTTTCCCACAAAAATTTTCCCACGAAACGAAATCATGTGAAATTTCACACGGATACCAACAAATTACACACCAAATTGTTGATTAAATTTGATTGGGAAATATGTCGAATTTCCACTAATTTTCTTCTCTTTACACACTAAATTGTTGACCAAGGTTTTGTGAAATCCGTCGTAAATTTCCCACGATTTGCAAACCATATTCACACTATTTTTGTTTATTAGACGTCAAGTGGGAAACTCACAAGAAATTTCACATATTAGCCACGACACAAAAGTATGTGGCAAATTTTAGCTCCATTACTCACTAATTTCACACGGCTTTTTTATAAAGTAACTATTTAACCGGGCCTCATGGAAATCGGTGGGTCACTAGCCACGATTTCTACAAAATGTTGTTTTGTGTTTGTCGGAAATATCTACATGACAAACCGTTGATATATGTGGACATCTACATGTACATGTTTATATTTGTTTATGGCCTTCCTCAGATCTATAGATGTTTTGTATTCACGATATCGATGTGTATATCGTGAACGTGTAACAATATATCAAAAAGTAAAGGAAAACGATTATGTCCGTGGGAAATATGTGTACTTTCCATGTGATTACCTACCAACTAATAAATCCTGGTAGAAATACGTGTGAATACCCTTGGATTTCCACATAAAATATCGCTTTTGTATTTTGTATACTTACACATTCACGCATTATTTAATATGTCTTCATATGTGTTTGTAGTTTCATATTATATGTGTTTGTCAATTAATGTAACTATTTATGTTAGTATCACAAGTGTATGTGTAGGCTTAGGAATAACCTTTTGTGTAACAAACCATTATATGTGTATGGATATCTACACGTATATGTTCTGTATGCTTGTTTCTGCCTTCATTGTATCTATAAATGTTTTGTATCTAGGTATATCGATATGTATATGCGTGAACGTGTAACTATATCAAAAAAGTAAAAGAAAACGATTACATTCGTGAAAAATATGTGGGTGCTTTCCCACAGATTACCTACCAATTTAATTAATCTGTGTGAAATACGTGTGTAAATACCCACAAATTTCTCACATAAAATATCATTTTTGTGTTTTACCTACTTACACATTCTCACATTAGTTAGTATGTCTTCATATGTGTTTGTAGTTTCATATTATATGTGTTTTTCTATTAATGGAACTATTTATGCCAGTATCACAAGTGTATGTGTAGGTTCAAGTATAACCTTTTTCTGTAACAAGACGTTGTATATGTGTGGATATCTACACATATATGTTACATATCTTTGTTTATTGCCTTCATTGTATCTATAGATGTTTTATATCTAGGTATATGGACGTGTATACGTGTGAACATGCAACTATATCAAAAAAGTTAAAGAAAACAATTACATGCGTGGGAAGTATGTGGGTACTTTCCCACAGATTACCTACCAACAAACTGTCTTCAAAAAACTTATTTACCACTGTATAGCTTATTTAAAAATATTGACCATTATATAGTGTTACTTTCCAATTTTGATAATATAACTCATTCTTTTATTTATTTTTCATTAAAAACAAATTATTAGCGGTAAAGAAAAGGAAAGAACAAATCACGAACTTTACTACCTTTATTTGCTCATCGTTACATTATATAATGATTCTTCTACTGATGATCTCTACTAAATGTAAAATCTTATATTATGTGTAATGCGTTAAATTATTTAGATGTCTCCAAGATTAGTTAATTTATTAGGATTTCTGTTTGGAAATTGCTTTCGACCCGTAAAGTACTTGTAGAACTTCATGACGCTCGTAATTTAGAATTGATTTGGATGATTAACTGATTGCATTACCTGTTGATTTTTGTATCCAGTTATGTGTTTTAATATTGTTTTGGTAAAACTAATTGGTGGGGTGATACATATAGATCATTAGATCGGCTATGACTCTATATCATGATTCATGCACAGATATATACCCTACTGTTTCATTGAATTTTTATTTATTATTATTATTAACTTGAAATGGAGAGAACATATTAGCTAGTTTTGTCCTGCCAAATTTTAATAATATATGTAGGCATGAAAATCGAATGATCTTTTACGGTAAAAAGTAAATCACTTTTCTATTATTGTTTGATCATGTCAACATTATTTTTCTCGAACACTACTAAAGTGAGGAAAAAATATCAAAACACAACATAACGGTGAATATTTTTGAACATACAACACAATGGTCACTCAAGTTATTTAGGCCTTTTTGGCTAGTTTATTTAACATAAGTCGATTTGGGTTTATTTTTGGGACTTCTCGCTTACATAAGTTTATTATGATATGATAAACTAACAAAAGCCGACAAGTGTCAAAATAAGCCGTAAAATTTGGACTTATAAAAAATAAACCGAAATTTCATTAAATTTGGGCTTATTTTTTATAAGCCCTAATTTTACCGATTATTTTAAGACTTGTCGGCTTTTATAAGTTTATCATATAATAATAAACTTATATAAGCCGACAAGTATTAAAATAAGCCACAAAATCGAAGCATACAAAAAATAAACCCAAATCGACTTATGTTAAATAAGTTTTAGCCACACAGGCCTTAGAAACAAGCAAAGCAATTGGTAAAAAACTCATCAACTCCCTGTCTCAGAACACACAACTCATATTCTACACAAAACCACTCACAAACCCTCTCATCTCACAACTATCAAAAACACACATACAAACCCTCTCATCTTTTCCACCATCACAGGACGCCACCGCTACAGAAACCAATGCACCACCGAGTAAAGGGCTCCGCCGCCACGAACCACTAAGACCCGCGATCAACATAAATGTTTTTTCAAGTTTTGAGGTATTTCTAAGTTTTTAAAATAGATTTATGTATATTGCTCAATTTTGGAGGGTTTTTTTTTTTTTTTTTTTTTTTTTTTAGATCTATACATTTTCTAAACTAGATCTACTGATTCTAATTTTAGGTCTATTGTTTTTATAGATCTATGTACATTAACATGTTTGCTATATTTATTTTTGTTACACCGCCCAACCACCGCTTGCCTCGGTTGTGCCGCCATCCCACGGAAAAGTTTATGCCACCGCTGTTGTTGGAAATAGTTTCTCGCCACCGAGACTACCATCACCAGTCAATGATGGGAAACCCACCTATCACTCACAGACCTACAACACGAAACTCATCTACTAGGTTAGATCACAAGTTTCGCCCTTTGTAGCTGTTATGAATAAACTACTTTTGCATAAATGAATATCGTGTTTGCATACAGTAAACTATAATTGAATACTAGTTTTATGTTGATAGTTGAATTTGCACAAAGTTGCAAGCTTTAGGTTTTTTATGCTCATAGATGGTATTACCAAACATGTTAATATATTGGTATCATTGGAAGAATGCACTAAACTATAATCACCAAGTTTGCAATTTTGACTTTGACCCATATGGGTGGGTACTCGATGTGTAACGGCCCGTGAATGACACGACTTAAAATCAATGAAATTTAAACTTTTACGCGGAAACGATTTGACTTAAAACTGACCTGCTGTTACTAATCGTTGAACTGATAAAATTCTGTAACAAACTGACCCTTGAAAGTATTTTTACATGAAACTAGACTCAATTATCTTCGAAATGACGGGTGGCTCGACACGTGACGACTTACGGTTAAAAAGATATGATTTTTCCAAATTAGTTCTCCAAATTTGTTCTCCAAATTAGTTCTCCAAATTAGTTCTCCAAACTATTTCTCCACTAGTTATCTAACTATTTTAACCACTTTACAAACACTTATTCATATACTTTGTTTTACAAACATTCTTGACCCGTTTGACCCAAAATGGGTTAAAATATACCTTGTCCCAAACACCCCATTTTCTGATATCCCTTTTATGTACTTTTGACCCATTTTCCGAAAACGACTTCTATAACATGACATAACACCAAAACTTCCGTAAATCATTAGGTCATTATAAATATCAAATATATGCATAAACTTGGTCATAATGACCCACGAAACGTGCTTTACAAGTGACGGTGTTATGCCAAACACCCGCTTTGACCCGTTTGCATACACCACTTAAACATAACTCTTTAACATGCTTTAAAACCTGTAAAATGATTCTTAAAACATTTCAAAGACTTGACACTATAAACATTAAACCTTTTATGATTATGTTAGGTCACTAAGTTTACAACACAAGCATCAATAGAAAGAGTAAAAGAGAAGAGATTGGTTGAACACGTTAAACACACACACGAAATACTATGTGAAAGGTTATGCGTAAAGGTGAATGAATAAAATGAACAACCAACCCTCAAGTGAGGGTTATTACAAAATATTTATAGGAAGGGAGCTAGGCAACACCTACTCCCTTCCTTTCCTTAATGGACATGGGCCTAAGCTTATGGGCCTTCTTCATAAGCTTAAACTAAAACAAACATAAAGGCCATAATTAAGCTAACTATTACATATGAATCACTAACACTTGATTTAGGTTTAGGAGTGATTCCAACAATCTCCCCAAGTGTTGGTGATGAATGAATATGAACGGTTAAGGTAATCAAGTAATAGTAGCTTTGACGCCTTCGACATTCTTCTTTCTTGTGAGAAGACTTGCCTTGATTCGAACAATCTCCCAAAGTGTAGAAATTGTTTTCTTTGAACAGCTCGCTTTGACGTCATAATTATCTTTGTTCTTTGTTCTTTGTGATGAAAGTGATAGTATGTTGTAGTCCGTGATCTATTTCGCCTCGGGTCGCCTTCGCCGCTCCAGTGTCTCCACGTCATTCTTCAACATGCTCACACGCCTTTGACGTTGGATTTTAATCTTGATGAAGTTCTTTAAGTCTTTAACTTTGTAGATTCTTTGATTTGACGAAGAATCATTCGACTTTTGTGTTGCTTTAAGATAGAACTTCCATTAGTGATGATGTTGGCTGAGCATGAGAAGAATCTGCACGATCATTCCGCCCGAGCTTCCATAAGAAGAAAACATTAAAACGGTTAGTAATAAGCGGATTCCGCACTACAAGTTTGAACTTCGAGAGTGTTAACAAAGATAGTGTGAAAACACAACTCTAATTCTCACAAAGGCCGCTCTGAACCTGAGTCCCCTGTTGAGATAACACGATGTACCGGGCACACCCATGATTCGGATGAGTCGAGGTACACCAAGCATCACCTCACGACTATAGACCGCTTGAGACACACTAAGCGTAATCCACGGGAGTTACCGAAGCGACCTTTGTCGTGGTTGTTTGATGTTGACCGGCGGGAGTTTATTCAATCACCGAGGATCACGGTTGTGAACCTCTCATAAATGTTCTCGACAGATTGCTAAGATCTGTGAAGGACTCGATAACGTACCACTGATGTTCTTATTGTTGAACATCAAGTGATGAAATGTCAAGGGAACCTAAGAGATCTTTTGATGAATCTCGTGGCTCTAGACTCAATAGTGTGTTTTGGTTTTCCTGAGCGGAGACTAGGGAGAGGGTCTCCTTCTTCAATATCAACAATCTCTAAGAGAAAGCCGATAGATTATGTAGGGTTCCATGTGAGAATGAAACAAGCTTCTGTTGGGAGAAACTTGAGTGGCTAAGAAGGTTTAGTGCATGTGTCACTGGGTCCATGACGACTTTTAATCTTCAATACCGACGTCATCAAGTGACAACCAAGAGTATATGAATTGAACCCGGTTCCGCTCTAAGTTGAATAACTGGAGGATATTTCTTTTCACCCTTTTCTTTGCATTTCTTTTGATTCTTCAACTCCTTCTTTCTCCGATTCTCATTTCTCCTTTTTACAATCATACCTAAGGACTTCTAAATTCTAACTATTTGTGGTGTCCTTGGGTAGATTCGTCCGGCTCTGGAGGATCATAGGACGGTTATTCCTAACCTTAGTCACCTTATAACTCCATGACTAACCTATGTTTCCATAAAACCATTTACATGAAAATCTCTCAAAGTGTTTGTGAATGAAAACATTTTAGTACCACTGCTGAGAGATGAATATTTTGCATAAATACCCTCCACATGTGCTTAAGAGTTTTACGGAAATCTACACGGTGAGGAAAGAGCGCGCACTTTTGAATTGATCAACTCAAGATAGACAATCCCTCAGAGACACGGTTACGTTGCATAGTTAAAGAGTTACATTGTCGCTTTTAGGTGACAACTAGCTCTAATAGCTACCTTGAAGGTGTAGACAAACCTCGAAGGTTGTCAAACCCGCCGAGTTCATGTCTATCGAGAGTTTCTAATGGTACATTCTACTCGGACAAGTCCTTTGCGAGACACGTTTACATTACTAGCGAACTAGCTTGAAGTTATTACCCGTCCCGGACAAGTCTTTTCGAGTTACTAACGAGCTATATCCGATGTGCCCGGTAGGGTGCAAGTTTTAAATTTATAAAGGTGAATTACCAATATTACCAATAACACATACGAGCAAGTATACTCGTCCGTTATAGCAAGATTATGAAGGTAAGTCGGGATCGTTCGCGAGGATTTGAGTGAATCGAGCACAAGTTTGAATTAACTGAGTCTATCAAAACATATAACAAAGCAAATAGATATAATGAAATCGGATGATTAAAACTACACTTGCTTAAACTAGTATCATATCATAGATTAATGTGATTGTGTTAACCTCTTAACATGTTGGTTATGATAATTAGTTGGTGTACTAATCTATTGTTCTTACAAGTCAAACTTTGATCAAGAGTTTAGTTTATAAAACAAGCTTTAAGTTTAACCAATCAATTCAAGATCAATTCAAGTTTCATAAGTCTACTTTCATAAACTTAAACACAAAAACATCCACTTGCTTATCAAATTGCTTAAGAAATGGTCAATACAAAAGGTACCCGATCATAGACAAAAGGCTACAATTAATTTTCAACAACTAATCTTACGACCATTTAGATGTTTCCAACCAATCCAATTTGATAATCAAAAAGCGTTTCTATTACAACCACACCTTAGTTCCTTTGTATAATCAAGAATAATGGGTAAAAACAATCATCCATAGACAAAATGATTATGACTAGTTGAATAATACGAAGTTCTTTCGACCCCAACGATAGTTACCAATTAGCCAAACTTGATTAACAAATGTCACTATGAAACTTTAGCACAATTGGATCTTAGAATCAACTTGAAATTGAATTAAAACATGTTAACATAATCACTAACTAATCATATAATAATCAACATCATTTAAGCAAGTGTATAAAGAAACTAGCCACTCATAGCAAACATGAACATAAACTCATAACTTTGATCATTAGAAAACATGATTTAAAAGTCTTACAATGCTTGGAATAAGATTACAAATGATGAAGTAATGATTCCCAAAGGATCGTGGTGGACTTCTTAGTGTTTTGGCTTCCAAGGGTGGAACTTCTCGAACTCCAAACTTCTCTGGATTTCTAAGGACGAATTTCGGAGGTTAAGGTTTGGTTTGATGAGTAGAGAGCTATGTAATTGAAGTGTGTCTAATATGCTCACAATTAGCCTCTATTTATACTACTTCCAAGGCCTAGGGTGTTAAATGCTTGACTTGGCCTCCAAGGAGTAAGGAAGGGACTAGAATACACCAAGAGAAGGACCTAGAATCGTTTGGATGCAAAGGGAAGCTTAGTGATGAAGATTTGACAACGAAGCTTCTCCAACCGGATCGGTCATACGACCAACCGATCCGGTTGGTCTTCAATAATAACACACCGACCGATCCGGTTGCGGGTTGCGACCGATCGGTCGGTCATGGCAAAACATGAATTCGACCAAATGCCAACCGATTCGGTGAAGGTGTAACCGGATCCGTTGGATCTTCGAGACAAGAAACTTGATCTTTCTCTTTACTCGACTTGTAGAACTTGGTTCTTCAATCACTAAAGTCTTCAAAGGTGCTTGGGATTTAGCTTATCGAGACGGAATCTTCGATTAAGCGCATATTTCCACATTTTCCTCCATTTCCTCGCACTTGGTTATGAATACTAGACAAACATCTCTAGATACGATTATGCTAAAATCACACAAATATAACCAAATAACGAGATATAAAAGTACACACAATGCTACTAAAACATGCACAATCTGGTGTTATCAAATTCCCCACACTTAAACTTTGCTTGCCCTCGAAGCAAATCTAGGACAAACATCCACCGTACAAGATCGTGATTATGAAAAATGTGATGCAAATCAATCAAGTATAAATACGAGAGAAGATTCATCAATTATGCTTATAAAGGTGAAAATCAAGATGTTTGACAATATCCACCGATTTTCTTGCATGATAAACATTTCGAACACCTCACGAAAAATAATGGAATATAATTCACTCAATCACTCATTTTAGTGGAGTAACAAGATAAATCACACTCATTGCTCACCATGATTAGATTATTACCATAAGCTTGTACAAGAAACAAAACTTCACCGACGTGGCGTGAGCACCAAGTAAAAACATCTAAAGAGGGCTTTTATTCGGGTTATAATGATAGGCTAAGGGTTAAGGGTATGGATAAGGCATGGGAATGTTTAATGGAATTGGTGTAAAAATAAAAATGAAATCAAGTCTAATACTCATGTTGCTAGCTACCAAACTTTCCACGAACCAAATAAACGATTATGGCTTTGCATTCTTCTTTTTCACTTTCCACAGCTTTTTCTTTTGCCATGACAATTTTCTTTCTACGATCATAGCACATTGGCTATTATTTCCATACTTTCAACACTTTTTTTTTTTTTTTTTTTTTTTTTTTCTCATAACGCATGGCTCAATCAATCACAAAAGAGGTGGTACTCATAATCATTTGAACAATCTTCACTTTCCATGAAACTAGCAACCAACCGTTAGACATTGATAAGGGGTAGGCTAAGGTTTAAAGTGTAAAATCTTTTTGTATTTTCTGGGTGAAGCAAAAATGAAAGGGATGGCTCAGAAGGTGTAACTAGGGGTATCTAGTGCTAAAATTGAGCACTACAAATGGGTCCATTTGGGCGGTTAACTAACCGATGTGGCTAGCTAATATATCATTAGATGTAAAATGGAAGGCTATTTGGGTTAAATCCTAAGTTGCCTCTTTATCACACGAATTCACTTATATCGCACGAATGCAATCTCACCGCGGTCTAGTAATGATTTACAAGCACAAGTTCTAGAATAAATAAAATCACCGCACACTCATAGCAAAAGATCCAAGCATAAAAGATGTATGCTAATAAGAAATAGGCTCAAATCCTCACAATTTAGTGGAAAGGGTATAATATGTGTTAGCAAATGTTTATCGATCCCGAATGGATTGCAATAGTAATCGTAACACATCTCGAAATTTCAAATATTACCGCTTTTACCAAAGGAATGATCCAATTATTCTAATAGATAATCCAAAAAGTGTGAAACAACTAGATCATAAGTGGCAAACAAAATTTAAATTTTAGCATGAAAACTCTAATTTTCCTATTCACCCCCACACTTAAGTTAGACATTGTCCTCAATGAAAAACGAACTTCAAAGTATAGAAATAGGGAAAATAGAGATGAAACCAGATATGTCAACGAGTTTATCGACTTAAAATTTTTCTTCATTCCGGTGTCCACTTAGAGGAATCATCACCGCACACAATCTTATAAACAAACAAAAGGTTTTATTAAAAGGTGGCACCCCCACACTTAAGTTCAACCAAAGGTTAAGACTTTGGGAATGACCACGAAAATCAAATCAAACACACGGGTTGCCTCCCGAGAAGCGCTTGTTTTATTCTTGAGTCATCACCGACCGATTCTTCCAATTTATTCGTTGCAAGAGCGACTTTGAACATTTTATAAAGTTCGGGATGTACATGAATTCTTCACCAAGATCTTCAATATCGTCCCTGCATTTAATTCAAGTAGCTGGTTTCCACGGAATAGTTTGTGGAATTCTTCCAGAAATGGTGCTACAAAAGTGATAGTTTCGAATTCATTCTCATGGTGTCTCCAGACACCGCCGCAATTGAAACTTCATTCGCTTGCTCCTTATCGTAGTATAACTTGATTCGTGTCCATTAACAATGAAACTTCCACCTTGTTTGTCATAAAGTTCGACATACCCAGATGGATATCCATGTTTAACGACATAGGGTCCAAACCATTTTGGTTGTAACTTAGAGCTTTGAATTTGAATTTCATGTTAAAAGCGTAACTTTATCTCAAACTTTGAATTCTTTCCGAATCGTAGCTTTTATCATGATAGGCTTTTGTTCGCTTTATACAGCTTTGAGTTTTCATAAGCTTTGAGTCTTAATTCATCCAATTCGTGCAATTGCGTAAATCTTTTTCTCCGGCTATTTTGAGATCGGTGTTACATTGTCTCGAGCGCCCAATAAGCACGATGTTCAACTTCGAACGGCAAATGACAAGTCTTCCCACACAGAGTCCGTAAGAGTTGTACCAATTGGTGTTTTATAAGCAGACGAAATGCCCATGAGCATCATCAAGTTTCCTTGCCCATAAAGACGGATTGTCTTTTACGGTTTTTTCCAGATTCTTTTGAGAGCTCTGTTGGTATTTTCGACTTGTCCACTAGTTTGTGGATGATAAGCGATTGCAAATCGATGATGAACTCCATACCTTTTCATGGTTCTTTCCATTTGTTGATTGCGAAATGAGTTCCACGATAAACATGAGTGCTTTGGGAATTCCATAACGAGCTAAAAGCTTTTGAGAAAATTAACCACTTTACACGAGCATCGTTTGTCGGTAAAGCTTCGACTACGCCCATTTGGACACGTAATCTATAGCAACGAGAATGTATTCGAATTTGTGGGATTTAGGAAAGGTCCCATGAAATCTATTCCCCAAATATCGAATATTTCACACACTTGAATGCTTGTTAATGGCATTTCATCCCTTCGAGAGATTGGTGGTTCTTTGACAAGCATCACGATTTTGAACAAGTGTATGTGCTTTGAATATTGTTGGCCAATAGAATCCAAAGATCAAAAACTTTCTTAGGCTGTGGTGGAAGGACCATAATGTCCTCAGGTTGGGCCATGGTGACATTCGTCAAGAATTTTACGAGTTTCGAACCAAAATACATCTTGGATCATCCCATCGGGACACATTTTGAAAAGATATGGTTCTTCCCAAAATAGTATTTGAGTTCGAAAAGAATTTGCTTCTTTGAGCATGAGTGAGTCCTTTTCGAGAATTCCTCCGTGAGGTAGTTCGAAAGTCAAGAAACCAAGGATCGTCATTTCCGTCGATGGTCATGAGAGTTTCATCGGAAAATAATCATCGATTTCTTCTTCTTTCAACTCCTCAAGATTAGGATTTTCGAGACGAGATAAGTGATCGTGACAAGATTCTCGCTCCTTTCTTGTCTTTAATTTCGATGTCAAATTCTTGGAGTAACAAATCCATCGAATAAGGCGTGGTTTAGCGCCTTGCTTGGTGAATGAGATATTTGAGTCTTTGAATGATCGGTAAAAACGATTATTTTTGAGAGCACAAGATATGATCGAATTTGTCAAAGGCAAAACAATGCCTAGTAATTCCTTTTCGGTGACGGTATAATTTTTTGGGCACTATTCGATGTCTTGCTTGCAAAATATATAGGCCGAAAGTGTTTCCTTCGTTGTCCTAAGATGCTCCAACAAACAAAATCGCTATGTCGCATATAAGTTCGAAAGGTAGTGACCAATTAGGTGAGACCATGATCGAGCACTAGTAAGTTGAGATTTGATGATTCAAAGCTTTTATGCAATCGACATCGAAGTTAAAGATAGATTCTTTCTCAAGAAGTTTTGTCATAGGACGAGATATTTTGGAAAAATCTTTAATGAATCGGTAAAACCAAAGATGTCCTAAAAACTTCTAACGGCTTTGACGTTGGTTGGTGGTGGAAGTTTGAGATGACATCGACCTTTGCTTTGTCGACTTCCATTCCCAAGACTAGAGATTTTGTGGCCAAGCACAATTCCTTCGGTTACCATAAAGTGGCATTTCTCCCATTGAGAACAAGATGTGCGACCGCATCTTCGAGCATTTTATCGAGATTAGAGGCAAGCTTCGAATGACTCTCCAAAGATCGAGAAATCATCCATGAAAACTTCCATGGAGGTTTCTAGCATGTCTTGAAGATGGCGATCATACACCTTTGAAAAGTCGCGGGTGCATTACAAAGACCAAAAGGCATACGCCGATGTGCGTAGGTTCCAAAAGGACAAGTAAAGGTGGTCTTTTCTTGATCGTTAGGATCGATGGAATTTGAAATATCACGAAAATCCGTCGAGAAAACAAAAGAATTTATTTCCGCTAGTCTTTCAAGCATTTGATCCATGAATGGGAGTGGAAAATGATCCTTTCGGTGGCTTTGTTTAACTTACGATAGTCAATACAAACACGCCCAACCGGTGATGATTCTAGTCGGAACTAGCTCATTTCGCTCATTAGTTACAACCGTCATTCCTCCTTTCTTTGGAACACGGTGAATGTGGCTTACCCAAGGACTATCCTCAATTGGGTAAATGATTCCGCATCAAGAAGTTTAATGATTTCTTTTTAACAACTTCTTTCATGTTGGGATTGAGTCTACGCTGACGCTCTACCACGTGTTTAATCCTTCTTCAAAATTGATTTTGTGTTTGCAAAATTAGGACTAATTCACGGATATCGATGTTTTCCAAGCAAAAGCTCGTTTGTGATTTTTGAGTACGAAACTAAACTTTCTTTCTCATCATCCTCGAGTAATGAAGATATGACTCTGGAAGAAGTGAGTTCTCCTCCGGATAAGCATATTCCGGATGATTTGGGAGAGGTTTGAGTTCGAGATCCGTGGGTGGTTCTTCGATGAGGACTTTATTCGCATTTTCTCATTGAAAGTGATTTCCTCAAAATTTTCTTCCTCTTCCTCTATTTCTTCTTCTTCGAAGTTATCTTCTTCAAATTCTACTTTCATGAAATCATCAAATTCTTTGTCAAAATCGTTTCATTGATTTTTTCGTAAGTAGTCATGAATGGATCGGATTAGTTATAATGCATCTAATTCCTCATCGCTGACTTCATCAATAACATCGACGTTAAAACAAGTGTCATCACTAGAATGTGGGTAGCGCATTGCTTTATCGATAAGAAAAGTGATTCGATCTTCCCAACCCAAGGTTGAGTTCTTTTCCTTTAACTTTGATGATTGCGTCGGTGTTTAGGAAAGGTCTTCCTAAAATGAGTGGGACTTTACTATCTTCTTCCATTTCCAAAATTACAAAGTCCACGGAAATATGAATTTTCCAACTTGAACAAGCATATTCTCAAGAATTCCACTGTGATATTGATAGGAATGATTTGCCAATCGAATGCTCATTTTGTTGGTTTCAGTCGTTGTTGCACAACTTGAATAGAGTGAATAAGGCATCAAATTGATACTTGCGCCAAGATCGGCTAAAGCATCACATTTAACGTTATTCCGAAAGTACATGGAATAAGAAAGCTCCCGTGATCTCCGAGCTTTGTGGAATTTTGTTTTGAACTATGGTGAGCATTCTTCGTTAAGAAAAGTTGTCGATATTTGCTCAAGCTTGCTTTTGTTATTAAGAAGTTCTTTCAAAATTTCCGTAATTGGGCATTCCGCTATAACATCAACGAGAGGAACATTGAGTCTAACCTCCTTGATTATTTCGATAAACTTCTTATAACGCTCTTCCATCTTCTCTTTCTTTAAGCGTTGAGGATAAGGAATTTTCGGTGTATACGCCTTGGTGGTGGAATGTCTTTCTTTTGGTGGTTTGAGTTGTGTTTGGTTCTTCGCTTTCATCCTCACTATCAACGGTGACAGGAGTATTAGGATTAGGTGGTGGATCGTCGAGACCACTTCTTGTGAAAACTTGACATTGATATGTTCATTTCTTGTTTGAGGTGGATGATACGTCTTATCATTTGATGGTTTTGGATTGGATTGAGTGTTACTTGGCAATGAACCGGATGGTCTAGAGGAATGTTGGTCGAAAGTCCGCTAAGTTTGTTTTCAAGATCTTGGATAGATGCTTGATGATTTTTCCGTCCTTGCTCAACTTTGGCTTTAAGATTGAAAATTGATTTTTATAAAATCATTTGCGGATTTTTGTCCGACCACGAATTCTCTCATGGTTTTTCAATTCGGTTTCTTCTGCCTTTTGTCGGAAGTTTGGTGTGGTGGATCGTCCGTTCGTGGTTGAGAATCACGTTGTCATCCCTCGTCGGCGATCTTGCCAATTTCGCATTCGACCGTAATAATTACTACGATATCCTCCTCCACGGTATCCTCCTTGAACGTAATTTGCTTCTCCTTCTTTTGGTCCACCCATAGGTTTATCGTCGCACTTTCGGACGATGGGTGATTTCCTCCACAATTGTTGCATCCATCTCGCATTTCTTTCATCTCATCTTTGATATCTTTGTATTGCGAGTTAATTTGTGAGGTTAATGCTTCCATCTCTCCATGAGTTTTGAGGTATCGGTGTTTTCGACAAAAGCAACGGTTTTCAAGAGGTTTGGTTTTGGAATCTTTGGACCAATCAAGTTTGAGAAGTACTCGATCTTTGAGCAATTGATGTGCATCATTAGGAGTTTTATAGAGAAAAATTCCTCCAACATCAAGGATGCCTTGAGAGATTTCATCTAGTCCATGGTAAAAGATTTGGATAATGGTTCCTTTTGATAATCCATGTCCATGACAACTCACGGCAAATCTTTCATTCGCCAAGCTTCGACAAGTGATTCGTTTGGATTTTGGTTGAAAGCGAATTTCTCCCATTAATCGATCAAACATGGCGGTGGAAAGAATCGGCTCACAAAAGCTTGCCTCATCTCCTCCCAAGTATTGATGATTCCGGGTCAATTCATTGTACCATACTTTAGCATCTCCGCGAGTGATGATGGAAAAGTTTGAGTTTGATGGCATTGACATCGGTGTCGCCATAACGAAACATTCGCAAATTTCGGCGAATTCGCAATGTGCTTATGCGGATCGGCCACGCACGCCATCGAATTGTCGGTCTTTGATCATAGAAAGGTGATGGCCCTTCACGGTGAAGTTGTCACCAAGGTTAATAGCAACAATAGCACTTTCGGTGTTGGTGCTACGGTTGGTTTGTTCCTACATGGGTTGATCGTCCGCCATGGGAAAAGGTAAATTGGTGAAAGGATTGTAAACAACTTTGGCTTCAATGAGGTTATCAAATGGTGGGTTTGGTACTCTTGGTATACGGTTTTCCAATGGTATGAAACGTGTTCTTCTTCTTCTTCGAATCAAACGTTCGGGGTTGGTAAGAGGTGAAATTGGTTCTATTCCGCTGCTCGAGTGTTCATACAATGTCCTAGAGAATCCAGCAATATCTAAACACACGGACAAACAACGAAAACAGCTTTTAACGAGAAGCGAGCAAAGGTAACCGGATCGGTCATGGATGCGACCGATCGGTCGACTGCTGAATGATGGGTAAAATTGTAACCGATTCGGTTTAGGCAACCGGATCCGGTTAAGGTTTCGTGAAAATTTTTTTTTTTTTTTTTTTTTTTTCGGTCAAGGAAATTCAAGAACTTGTTGAAACACAATCAAATCCCGGCAGCGGCGCCTAAAACTTGATGTGCCGGTAGGTGCAAGTTTTAAATTTATAAAGGTGAATTACCAATATTACCAATAACACATACGAGCAAGTATACTCGTCGTTATAGCAAGATTATGAAGGTAAGTCGGGATCGTTCGCAGGATTTGAGTGAATCGAGCACAAGTTTGAATTAACTGAGTCTATCAAAACATATAACAAAGCAAATAGATATAATGAAATCGATGATTAAAACTACACTTGCTTAAACTAGTATCATATCATAGATTAATGTGATTGTGTTAACCTCTTAACATGTTGGTTATGATAATTAGTTGGTGTACTAATCTATTGTTCTTACAAGTCAAACTTTGATCAAGAGTTTAGTTTATAAAACAAGCTTTAAGTTTAACCAATCAATTCAAGATCAATTCAAGTTTCATAAGTCTACTTTCATAAACTTAAACACAAAACATCCACTTGCTTATCAAATTGCTTAAGAAATGGTCAATACAAAAGGTGCCCGATCATAGACAAAAGGCTACAATTAATTTTCAACAACTAATCTTACGACCATTTAGATGTTTCCAACCAATCCAATTTGATAATCAAAAGCGTTTTATTACAACCACACCTTAGTTCCTTTGTATAATCAAGAATAATGGGTAAAACAATCATCCATAGACAAAATGATTATGACTAGTTGAATAATACGAAGTTCTTTCGACCCCAACGATAGTTACCAATTAGCCAAACTTGATTAACAAATGTCACTATGAAACTTTAGCACAATTGGATCTTAGAATCAACTTGAAATTGAATTAAAACATGTTAACATAATCACTAACTAATCATATAATAATCAACATCATTTAAGCAAGTGTATAAAGAAACTAGCCACTCATAGCAAACATGAACATAAACTCATAACTTTGATCATTAGAAAACATGATTTAAAAGTCTTACAATGCTTGGAATAAGATTACAAATGATGAAGTAATGATTCCCAAAGGATCGTGGTGGACTTCTTAGTGTTTTGGCTTCAAGGGTGGAACTTCGGAACTCCAAACTTCTCACGGATTTCTAAGGACGAATTTCGTGGAGGTTAAGGTTTGGTTTGATGAGTAGAGAGCTATGTAATTGAAGTGTGTCTAATATGCTCACAATTAGCCTCTATTTATACTACTTCCAAGGCCTAGGGTGTTAAATGCTTGACTTGGCCTCAAGGAGTAAGGAAGGGACTAGAATACACCAAGAGAAGGACCTAGAATCGTTTGGATGCAAAGGGAAGCTTAGTGATGAAGATTTGACAACAAGCTTCTCCAACCGGATCGGTCATACGACCAACCGATCCGGTTGGTCTTCAATAATAACACACCGACCGATCCGGTTGCGGGTTGCGACCGATCGGTCGGTCATGGCAAAACATGAATTCGACCAAATGCCAACCGATTCTACTGAAGGTGTAACGGATCCGGTTGGATCTTCGAGACAAGAAACTTGATCTTTCTCTCTTTACTCGACTTGTAGAACTTGGTTCTTCAATCACTAAAGTCTTCAAAGGTGCTTGGGATTTAGCTTTATCGAGACGGAATCTTCGATTAACCGCATATTTCCACATTTTCCTCCATTTCCACGCACTTGGTTATGAATACTAGACAAACATCTCTAGATACGATTAAGTGCTAAAATCACACAAATATAACCAAATAACAGATATAAAAGTACACACAATGCTACTAAAAACATGCACAATCTGCGTGTTATCGTGATATAAATCAATTCGTTGGTTAAGTCTATGGCACAAAGATTCATTTGCATTTACACAACATATTTCTTATCACATAATTTTCTCCCCAAAAAATGGCATATAAAATGTTGTTTTTGAAGATTTGAGGATAAATATGACCATTTCGAGTGTCATGGAAGAGTGACACAAAGAACATTTTGGTGAACAAAGTTTTAACTCAAATACTCCCCTCAACAAGTGATATAAAAGGTTGAGGTTTTGAAAATAATAAGGGAAGTACTTGTTCTTTTGAGTAAAACCTTTGAAAAGTGAAAGGTTTGATAAGGTTTACTCAAAATTAGAAGCCGCTCCTTTTATAAGGATTGTGGCACCAGCGTACCACGTGGTCCTTTCTTGACAATTACGGGTTGTACATCGTTATGTGTGCAAGCCATAGACATATATAATCACACATCCAAATTATATGAAATAGAAGCGGTTCAGGGTACCAGAAGTCCAGTGATGTTGCGGGGAATGCGAATGTATGCTGATAGCGGTGATGTTGATCCCGGTCGACCACCAACAAAGCTTTCCAAAGTTACGAATCGATCCCTTCGATACAACCTTTCATCAATCTTTCGATGATCCTCCTCACATCCGTCTATCCTTAGAATTCCATCGCCTTTGTGACCCAATTCCTTCATGAATATCCTTCAACCTATAAGCCAATCCGTCCTAACCTTCTTCAATGTGTGATCCCCAAAGTTGTGAAGATCTCACACGCCATCAAGCAATTGCGTTGTGTTTCACTAAGGTAAACCACTCGAATGGTTGGTGATGAGTGTGTATTGTGAAAGTGGTTGATGTCGAGAAGATCTAGCTGAGGTGGAGTGAAGTTGACATGGGTCTGATATGATTCAACTGAAAGCTGGAGATCTTCTACACGCTCTTTGATGACTATGCGTATGATGAAGATAAGCAAGGACTTGATGAATTCACGTTGCACTTCAGTCGAGAATTATCTCATGCGTCCCTGTACTTTGGCAAGGTACATGTCTTCAATGTCGTTGAGAGATAAATTCTCAAAGTCCGCTTCAGAGAATGCATAGTCCCTTTCGTCTTGCCTTTTGACCACAATATTCTTGAGGTAAGTGTAGTCTCATTTAGACGAAAGATCAACATGTTTGATGGCAACGATACTATTAGTCTTGAACACTTCATGTTGAGACTTGAACACAGCGCACGTAGTAGATTCTTTGGCGTTCCGGACAATGGTGAATCCCTACATTGCATCACCGTCATACTCTTCCACATTGTTGGAGAACATGTGGTTAGCCCTTTCCTCGATGGCTATGCGGTTAGAGTATATGGTCGCCGAGGAATGGAAGTGTCGAGATGTAGTGTATTTCCTTGAACCATCGCCACCGTGTAGAAGGAATTCCAAATCTTTGTTGAAGAAATATCGGAATGGAATTCTAGGTCGATCTGGTTCACAATTGTTGGTAGAGGTTTAGACGATCGGTGTAATATGGAGGGTTGTCCCGTTTGGTGAAGTCGATGCTTGCTTCGGGGTTGAGCCAATCCATGTTGTTAGACATTGCTCGTGCTATATTATGAAGGTGATGCTCAACTTCAATAGCACTTTCCGAGCTGTCTTTGAGCAGTTGAAATACTTCATTCTTGATTCGCTTCAACTCAGATTTCGTCATCTTCTTTACTCGGAATTTTTCTTGCAATATCTTAGCATGCTCCAATGTATTACCGTCTACCAGATCTTGACCTTCAGCTGGGTAGGGAGTGGAATTAACAAGTGTAGAAAACCATTCAAATTCCTCTGTGTTATCTTCGTCTAGCCATGATAAGATGCCAGTCATAGGCGCCTTCTTCTTCTTTTTCTTAGGCTTGGATGAGGATTCTGGTTTCTTAACTTTGTCGGGAGAGGCGGGTTGTTGTTGGGGCTCATGGAATTCCTCATCGTCACCACCCGTATACTCGAAGTGATCACCGGTTTTACGAGTGCAGGGTGGTAACTCGGAAGAATCGAGGTTTTCAAGAGAAGAACGAGGAGGAGACCTTTGTTGTCTTGGAGTCCGTTTGGGTGGAGGTTGCATAGATGATTCACCAGACTTCTTGGGCTTTTAGGCTCGTCATTCTTATCCTGGTCCTTATCTTCATCGTCGCGTGGACGCTTAGGCCTTCGACTTCCTTCCGCATGCTAATTTTAGTTGGTATTCCAAAGATGCTTCAAACAATTTACCTTCATAAGAGGCAAATGTTGCGGATCGTTTTGACATTTGAGCTACCACCGGTTAACCAATTCGAGATCGAGAAGATTATGAGATCAACCGGATTGATGTTCACATGCATTGGAGTTGATTTCATAGTCCATTTGGCAGTGTAAGAGATTCGGATAGAGTTGTTTGGTGAGCGACTCCTTAGTAACTCCATGAACGATGTCAAGAAAGTACTTGTGAGTGTAACCTTTGATCATCTCGTCCATTTTCCGCGAAGATCATCTTTCATGAGCTTACGGACATACTCCCTTTCAACTTGCATCTTGTCTTTCTCATCATGAAGATATCAGATCCGTCAAGAAGAAAATCTAACCTTCTTTGTAATATCTTTCTCTAACCCGCTTGACGGCTTTAACGATTCGGTCTTTGCTTAAGAGATCCAAGAGGCGGTTGGCTTCTTCACCGATCCGATGTGGATCTCGTTGTTCTTTTGATGGTGGTGGTGAAGAGTGAGAAGATGAATCTAATGATGATGAGATGTGAGGAGATTCGTGGTCCTTTGATGGTTGAAGTTTTCTCCTTAGGCCGTCACAGACTGTCAAGAAGAAAAGCGCTGGGAATTATATGTTTGAGTTGATAAGACAAAAAGAATGAAACAAGAGGGACTTGTACGACGAAGGAAACCTACAAAAGATGGAAGGACTTGTCATGCAAAGAAGTTTTATTTATTAGTCCTTAGTAGAGATTGAAACCCTAATCCTCTAGTATATAAAGAGGACATAGGTGTAGGTTTAATTAAGTCTTCCATAATGTAGACGTCTAGTAAAGGTGTGTGTGTGTCTGGCGTATGTTCGTATAACGCCTGGGTTATTAGTTTAGTTAGCAGAAGCGTGTTCTATAAACGTCTAAGGTTAGTTAGTGTTCTTGAATGAAAACCTTTAGAATAACATTGATGTTCTTTATTATTAGTTGCGTATGTATATGTTATCATTATCCCTAATTGAACTTATAAGCGATCTTATCAATTGGTTTCAGAGCGGGGAGCTCTTGATATAGGGATTTACAAGGTTTGTTGTCGAAGAAAATCAGTTTGGTGAAGGCACAGTGATTCGGTGTTTAAGGTTTTATTAAAGATTCGGTTTAGCAGCAGTTGTGAAAAAGAGGCGGCAGACGTGAGATCGATCCAGATCTGTGTTTGGCAGTTGTTTGATTGTACTGGTCAAAGTGGATCTCATACACGCTTATTATTTTCGAATCTCGTATGTGCTTAAACTTTTGGTTATCTACACGTATGTACTAGTCAATGATGGGCTAATTATCTTGTGGGGGGTTTTCGATGCACGAGTACTACATTTATTGGTTTCACACTGGGTTACTAAATATTTGTGAGACATCAGATCCTACTCGTTTTCGTTATTATTTTAATTGCTTCAAGTCACAATGATCACATGAGGCATGATATTATTTTGTTCCTACTAGTATAATACATGATACTCATTTGAATCTGATGCAACGAACACGTGTAGATGAATGTGAATTATTGTAATGAGTAGGTGGTTTCATGGTATTGCGTTATGATTGGCTGTTTCTAAGCAAGTGAATTGCTCTCACTGTCACGTGGGTTTGCTAATATGAAGGCAATATTATCACAAACTAGACGCGGGACCCACGAGTGTTACTTGGTTATAAGAATGAATATTGATGACCACGTGGGATATGGTTTTTATTGGCTTCAAATTGCATGGTTCATGTGGGATCATGGTACCATGGCTACTGATTGCTTATTTTTTTACTATTCGTGTACTGCTCTAGCACATGGATATTGGTATGTCACTTTTAAATTGGTTAATACAGTTTGGATCAGTTATTGTTCGAAAGTACTGCAAATTTTTCAAAGTACTGCTGCTGCATGTTTAGATGAAAGTACTGTTGCAAAGTACTGCTTCAAGGTACTGCAGATTTTATTGAAAGTACTGTTTAAGTGGCATGGCATGGATTAAGGGGAAGACAAAGGAAGACATACTTGTTTCATTCATGGTGAGATCCCGATCTCAATTTTCTACTTCGTCTAGGGAAGTTCGTTCAAGAATGGTTTTGTCATTATCAACTAGGGAAGATTGTTTTAATTATATGTTTGAGTTGATAAGACAAAAAGAATAAACAAGAGGGACTTAATCTGACGAATGAACCTAAAAAAGATGGAAGAACTGCTTGCAAAAGTTTTGTTTATTAGTCCTAGTAGAGATTTGTAAACCATAATCCTCAGTGTATAAAGAGGACATAGGTGTAGGTTTAATTAAGTCTTCCATAATGTAGGCGTCTAGTAAAGGTGTGTGTGTGTCTAGGCGTATGTTCGTAAGCGCCTAGGTTATTAGTTTAGTTAGTAAACGTGTTCCTATAAACGTCTAAGGTTAGTTAGTGTTAGTGAATGAAAACCTTTAGCAATAACATTGATGTTCTTTATTATTCCGCTGCGTATGTATATGTTATTGTTATCCCTAGTTGAGCTTATAAACGATCTTATCGTAAACTTTTCATAATCAACATCTTCATCATTTCCGGACTTAGATTTTTCATCGGCTTTAATCCAGCATCTTCATACGCTTTAGCGTTAGGCTGCGCTTTCATCGCCTTTTTCTTTTTCGGACTTTCAAGATCTCGGTTCCTCAATGTCAAACTTAATAGACTCCTCATGTTGCTTTTGTTGTTGCTCAAGAGTGGTGGCACCGGCCACTTATCGTCGATTAACCGTATCGTGAATTGGTGTTGGTTGAACTCCACCACTGACCTCAAGGGCCACCCATTCGATCCTTAGCAAATTCTTTCGCAATGTGTTGGAGCCTAATAATTTTGAACTTGTCGTATGTTGTATCCGGTTGCTCTTTATCGAGCTTTCGCCTTGTGCTCAATTATCGGAGTCTTTCCCTTGTCGTGTTTAGCTACGGGATGGGAGGTTTATTCTTGAAGGATTAGTATCGGTTGTAGTTTGAGTAGAAGATCTCTTGCACGATTACGTACCTTGAGCCGCCCACAAGCTTTCTTGGCGGTTCAGGCTTGGGTGTGGGAATAGGAATAGCTTCCTTAGAAGGAACTCTCCGTCATGTCATGTTTCCTCTTGGGGAACTTCCTTTGACTCGGTGCTTGCGAGACTTCCTGCACTTCCTCTTACGGTTTTCCGGTAGGTGTGCGGAAGATTTATCATCGAGAAAACCAACTTTGTTCTCTTCCGGTACTAGATACCTTTTGTAAAGAGTATATTGTTTGAGTTCAGCAGAGAAGGTGATCCGCAACACAACACCTTGTTTCTTGGTAGTTGACTCCTTAACCGTCATTGTGAGTGGGTTCGAGCATAACATGTCGTGATTGTCGGGGTCATTGATTCTCTTGGGGATATCTGGGTTATACCCCAGTGCTCTTTGGATCAACAGTTTAGTATATCCGATATAAGGAATCTTTGAGCCAAGCTTTTGAGGAATGTCATCATGTCCTCCCATATCGAGCTTCAACTTTGATGTGCTTCATGTTGATCAAAGCCCAAAGATTTGCGTTCCATGAGCTTGGGATGCTCATAGCCTTTGTCACGACCGTAAGCAGATTTTGTGATGATGATATAAAGGGTTCTCCAGGTGAGGAATGTTTTTAAGATCCACGTGTGAATGCTTAGAGATAACTCCACAAGCTTAAATGCGTACCTAATATCAAGAAAAAATTGCGAGCAGTTTCTTGATGGGTGTGGCATTGAATTCGGTTGGCTCGATGTCGAATGAGAAGAAACGACCCTTAAGTCTGCATGTGATGGTAACTTGTTTGTGATTAAGTGTCACTGTTACCGCACTTTGACGTTTGATCCTCTGCATTGTATTCCGAATTGCTGTATGTAGATTTTGAACGATGGCGAGTTGGTGAGCATGTTCGATAGGGATGATTCTTCGTAATATCCACCGCAATGAGATAAGAAGATTCCGAGCGGTGAGAGTTTCAAAGTCAACTCAGATTGTTCTTTCCAATCTTCATTGGATAGCCATGCGGGAAGATATCAACAATGATGAGAACATTTGGTGCATCCACATTCATTTGAGCTTCCATGTCGTGATCTGAAACACATTTAGCCAAAAGAACCAACATATTGAAAGACATTATGTTAGTCAACAGATGGTTTTATAGTCTAATTATTGAATGTGCAATGTCAATGATTGTTACGAGTCCAAAGTCACTTGTTTGTTCAATAGTCCAATGACGTCGTGATAAGTTTCGTGAGTTAGTTAACTTTAAGCTTTAAAGTTTATGTTATCACTTATTTAACACAACATATTAAACGTTTAAGCTTATTAGTGAATTATTGGTTTCGTGACGTTATGATTTATTTATTTACAAGTTTGCACGAGTAACAATTCATAATGAAGGTTTGATCAAGGCTTAGGCGTAGAAATGGTAGCTTATGCGTAAACATGAGAAGTATATGCGTAGACGCAAGCTTATGTGTAGGATCCTTACTTACGCGTAAGAAATATTACGTGTAGGAAAAGGGGACCTTATGCGTAAAGCTTACGTGTGGCGTATATAAAACCTTACGCGTAAGGCTTACTCGTAAGAGTAGACCTTATGCGTAGAGGTCATCGCACGCATATCCTTCACATGAGATACGCGTGAGTCCCTTTGTAGAACCTTACGCGTAAGATTTCTCTTACGCATAACATGCTACGCGTAAGGTGATCCTTATGCGTAGATGGTTAACAACCTTGATTTTGATTTTTACGAGTAGCAAACCTGAAATAAATTCATCACAACATCAATATTAACACATACACTCATTCTATAACAGATCATGGCATGAAAACTTATCAAACAGTTTACGCGTAAAGAGTCTTACGCGTAAGACTAAACCCTAAAGTTCATGAGTTACGCGTATGAAATCTAGCCATAGGATTTGCACCAAAGTTTTTCTGGTAAGTCTAGAAAGCCTATAGAGTTGTTTTATCCAAGTTTTAACATCAAACAGGTAATGAATAAAAAATACCCAAACCGTATGAACATAAACCCTAAATTTCAGTTCTTTCACTTTTTATGTTTCTGGGCAAGTTCTGGGCTTTAATATCATCAATTCAACTTTAAAACAACCTATTATAACAATCTTTATTACCAAAAAACGTTCACATTTGAAAACACCCAAACCCACGTATAAACCCTAATTTCCAAAATCCATCAATTCGTGTATCTGGGTGCATTTTGAGGATAAAAATGATATCATTGATGTAATAGAAACATTTTGACACGATCTTTTTAACCACAAACACACAATCTTAATCATGTGTTCATACGCATATGCGTAGAACACAAAATCAAGCATATACAACATTTTGACCGTTGGATTTATGTAAAAATCAAAACCATTGTTTGAAATAATGTAAGAAACATTAAACCACTTACGAAATTATGATCCAAAACACGGATTTGTTGAACGATTCTTAGGCGTAGGATGAGTTTGGTTGTGTAATAAATGAGATGAAATAAATGAGGTTGGTGGAGTGTTTTATTAAAAAATAACTTTAAGCTTTTGACGCTTTCAGTCACTCCACCTTTTCATTTTCAATCAAAGCCTTTTAACTTCCATTTTGGTTACCAAACGAAAGATTTTAAGAAAGAAACTTGACGACACTCCACCTCGACTTAAGAAATAATGAAAGGTTATAAATTTTAGTCCGAGGAGTGTCGGTGAACCGTAAATTTGACCACCATTATTAAAGAATCAATCGGGATAGTATAACATGCAAGTACTGATTATTTTGAAGCATTAAGTATTTATTTTCTCCCCTCAACACTTGATCGGAAAATCTTTGAATTTTGAAAGATTAGAGTGTTGTGGAAAAATGTACTTGCCATGTTGAAAGAAAAATAGATAGAAGAATATTTTTGTTGTTTTATCGGGTTTTATATTTCTATGTTTTGTTTTGAAAATATTTACAAAGAGAGTTTTGGTGTTTGGTCGGTTTTAAGGCATTTTAAGAGTTCATCCAATTCCTCTTGAGTCAAACACCGCATACCAATCCGGTGGACCAACTCATTAAACCTAGCGGGAGGCAAGGCTTTGGTGAGAAGATCGCCAATTGGTATTCGTAACCACAGTATAATTCAACTGCACTGCTCCATGTGGCCCTCGATGAAATGATAGCGAAGATCGATGTGCTTTGATTTCGAGTCTTGAGTTGCACGAGATCGCAATGGCACTCCGATTGTCGCAAAGACATCGGATTACATCAAACACGTAACCATAGTCTTTGAGTTGTGTTCTCATCCGGATGACTTGAGCACAACACGCCGACATGGCTACATATTACGCTTCGATTGATGACATCGATGTACAATCGCTTCTTCGATTGCCAAGACACCGTTTATCACCAAGAAATTGTAGTGTTCTGAAGTACTTTTTCGTGAATCTAAACATCCTGCGTGATCGATCTCGAAAAGCGATTAGTTCAAAACCGAATCGCCGGATACCGGATCCCAGTTAATGGTTCCCTTGATGTATCGGAGTTCTTTTAGCCTCGTAGAGGTGGGTTTGATTGGTCTCGATCGATAACGGAGCGAGATAAACGGCAAATACAATATCGGCCTGCTTGTTGTTAGATACATGAGAGACCCAATAATACTACGGTATTTTGTAGGGTCCACTAATTTCCCATGTAAATCGTCTAGCTTCTTGGTATGAGTCATTGGTGTGGCATAAGTGTCACGGGTTTTCATTCCAAATTTGTTTAACAATTCAAGGGCAAATTTGGTGACCGAAAGAAAATACACGGGTGATTGATGAACTTGCAGTCCTAGAAAGAACGTAAGTTCACCCATCATGGATATTTCAAAAATTTTCTTCATTAGTTTTGCAAAGCGATTGAGTACTTTTTATGTGTAGACCCAAAATGATGTCATCCACGTAAATTTGAACAATTAAGATATGTGCCCGGTGATATTGTATGAAAAGAGTAGGGTCGATCAACCTTTGGTGAAATTATTGGCAATGAGGAAAGATGATAGCTTATCGTACCATGCAGGAGCTTGTTTGAGACCATATGAGCTTTGTTCGGTTTGTAGACATGGTTGGGAACTCGGGATCAACGAATCCTTCGGTTGGTGACATAAACCGTTTCTTTAAGTTTTCCATTGAGAAACACGGTTTGACATCCATCCGAAGACCGTCGTATTCATATGAGCATGACGCGAGAAATATCGAGCGACCTCAAGGCGAGCAAATGGAGCAAAAGATTCTTCAAAGTCTATACCTCTTCCCGACGATAACCCTTAGCAACTAGGCGTGACTTATTTCGGATTACGTTCCTTCAACATCCAATTTGTTCTTCCAAATCCATTTGAGACCAATGACGTAGACCACTGTTGGTTTTCAACGGTTCCCATACTTCAAGAAGTTTGAATTGGTTGAGTTCTTCTGCATGGATTCAATCCGGTTGTCTTTTGTCATTACGTCTTTAATGTTTTTAGGCTCAGTTAGCGAGACGGTGAGTGCATAAATGCAATGTTCACCATCCGAGTGAAGACGTTGTCTCGTAACGACAAAGTTGATTCGGGTTGCCAATAATATTTTCCGGAGGATGGTCTTTTGTCCATCTATGTGTAGAGGTTGATGTTGGTATACATTGTGCTGATTTTGAGGATTCAAATGGCTTGTTGAAGATTCGCGACATCTCATTAGCAAACGGGTTAAAGAACGCATTTGGATCAAAATCTGCGGTGAGGTACTTCATTCGAACATCATCACCGGTTCATCATTGTTGGATGCGGTTTGTTCAACTGTTGTGGTGGAGTCAGGTGGTGGTGCTTCAACCGTAGTTGTTGTATCGTGTATCGGTATAAGAGTAGTATCGGGTTGAGCGGTGAAACAACGGATACACCGAGCACGTTCATCAATATCTTCACCGAGCAGTGAGCAAAGAGTCTTTCCATTTGTTGACGAGTGAGTGGGGGGCTTTCGGTGATGATGGGGTTGAGGAAGGTTAAGCGGTTGTGACCGGGTTCCAAGTGTTGTACTCGGAAGCCATCTCCGTAAGTTCATCAAAATGAGCATGAATCATTTCCATAACCTCCTTTGTTCGGCGATTCCAGTTCGAAACCTTTAGAATTATCACAATATCGATAAAGACTCCAATGTCGACTTTGGCTTTGAGCTTTCCAAATTCATCACGATCATTATTCGGATAGCAAAGAGATCCAAATACATGAGCGGTTTTGAGATTCGGTTTTCTGTTGTAGACAAGCTCGAAAGGTATTTTGTTGTGGCGTTTGTAATCATAGAACGGTTTGAGTATAGCATGAAGTAGATACAACTTCGCCCACAAGTGTCTGGGAGTTTAGCATTGATTAACATTGTTCTTGCGACTTCCACTAACGTTCGGTTTCGTCTTTCAACAACTCCGTTTTGTTCGTGTACATGCAATAGATGTCGATCTTTGAATTCCCACTTGCTCATAAAATTCACGAAGAGTTTTGTTTACAAATTCAGTTCCTTTATGCTGCTACGATGTGTCGACGGTGTTTGAGTTGAACTGTATTTTCATGAGAAGGTGATGATCATCTGTGGAGCTTGATCTTTGCTTCAAGAAAGTAGACCCAAGTCCAGCGTGAATAGTCATCAACAATTACTAAGATGTAGCGTTTGCCATTAATCGTTTGCACGCGCATCGGGCCATACAAATCTATGTGAAGAAGATGAAGCACATCTTTGAGAGTTGTGTTCCACCTTTGAAGGAAAATGAGCACGAGTGCTTTTCCCTTGTTCACAGGTGAGCAAAGGTGATCTTTAGAATCTGGAATCGTGGGAGACCTTCAACTAGTTTGTGTCGAGCAAGATTGGTTATAGTTTGAAACTTTAAATGTGAGAGACGACGGTGCCATAGCCGAGGATTTTGTGGATGTTTCCTTTGAAAGTAGCGGATGGGAGATGAAGCAACCATGTCTTGCATAGAGATAGTGTAGAGACTAGAATTACACGAGCGGACATAAGGTCGTTTCCTTGTAGATCATGAATGAAACAAGATTTCTCCTGAAAGCAACCTCCAAATCTCTATCACAGGCCGACCCATCGAAAGCAGTTGTGACCGAGGCCTTCCACATAATAAACCACGCTAATTTTGATGTTGCCATTGATATAGTCTCAGAGCCCATGATAGCCGCAAAGTGATCATTCCGAATCTGACGGTGCCAATGAACTTTGCAATAAAGTTTGATAATAGTTTAAGGTTGCACTGTCATGTGCCGGGAACATCCGTATCAACAATCCGAGAATGATAGTATCACTGCATTACATGCAGACGACACGGATGGAATAGAAGTAGATGTGGAACCCGAAATGTTAGAGGGTTCGGAGCGATTATAGTATATACACACATCAATAACTTTAGGAATCCATTTAAATCCTAGTGTGTTATATATCCATTTCGCCATCTCCAACTAGTATTTGCTTTAGTCTTAGTGAATGCACTAGGTGGTACTACATTCTTTGGAGGTGAAACCGAGCAGCAGGGGACAGACAATGTGTTTCCTAGAATCTAAAGAGGCGTAAGCGAGAGATGATAGCTTTAGCAACACATTTGTCATGACAATCGAATTCATACTTTTACGACAAATAACACAAGGTGCATCGATGAATATCAAAAGTACTTAAAGTTTTGCATTCGTTACATCACTATTTCTATTACATTTGTCGACGCAATATCTATAGTGGAAGCAACGTGAGTCTTATTCATAGTCCTAGGGTGTTCTTCACTTTAGCATTCCTTATTGATCTTTTCTTAGGTCGCAACTTCCTATTCTTGATGTAGTGCTCCTAGGTCGTGAAGTGCAGGGCGTTTGGAAAAGAGGCAACTATTCTGTTTCGAAGAGAAGGAAGCACGTTAGCAACTTGTGTTTTGGCGGTAGGCATTACGGGTTCACGTTTTCTAAGTGTTACTGGTGCTATTCTCTTAATGATCGTTGGCGGAAGTTGTTCATACTTTCCTAACATTTCTCTTAACTTAAAGATAGTGTGAATCAAATCTTGATTTTCGAGCGAATATTACCAAGAAAATTCATTACTTCTCTAGTGTGTGCAAGATAGTGATCAAGTTCGTTTGATGCTTCATGACGAGTCTTATTGAGTAAATCAAATATGACACCATATTCTGTTTAACTTTTACAAGTTCTTGTTCATATTTTGAGATTTGACTTTTCAAAGACACGTTTGATCATCCAGTTGCTCAAATTTTGGATTAAAATTGTTTGATTGCAACTGGTGGATTTTGTTGTTGAAAGCAAGTTCACGATTTTGACAATCTTTTGACACCATTGAAGACGACGTTTTGCATTTGAAAGCTAGTTTAAGAGACGTTCATTTTCAACTTTTAAAGACTCGATCGAAGTACATTATCGGTATTCTCATGATTACAACATTATCAACGGTATCAACAGAGATATAATCGGATGCATATGACAAAGAATTCAATAACACAAAGATTATAGACATCAAGACATATAACATCTTCCAAGAGTCGATCAACATCTTTTCTCAAAATTTTCTTTTACGTTTAGTATTAGAAATAGATGTTTCATTTTCTCGAAAACGACCTTCATCAATCCAAGTTCCTTATGAAAGTCCGCTCCCAAGACAATGCACAATGTTTCAAATTTTAACATATGGTAAAAGATTTTTCGAAAAATGTTTCTCTTTTTCTCGCGCGAGGCGATTGAAAATGTTGAACTTTGATTTCGAATGATATTCATCTCATGTTGTAAAAGTTTGAGGTCACCATGAAAGGTCAAAATATCTAAGAATTTTGCGATTTTCGAGTTTTGAGTTTACTTCAATCGATGGAAGGTAAAGGACCATAAGTTTGTGCATAATCTGTTTGGGATTAACATTAGAAGACTCGGACATTTTATGATAATCCTTGGTGTGTTAGAAGAATCCGTTGGTGTGACGAAAGTGACCGGTTTTGAATAGTTAAAGGTTCTTTGTAAACAACAGTTTCTAATTTTGATCGACTCGTCTTACGCATCTAATTCCTCTTGACGGTGATATTCAACAACACTCATAATGTAATTATCAATTTTATATTCTGCTTTGAAACTTCGTGATTTGGTTTGAATGTTTTGGTTGAAAGCTTAGGTTTGTAATCGAAGATTAGGTCCATATCCATTTGGATTGGGTTTAAAGTAAACTTTTCAATAGTGTGACCGACTCACCATGTTTGTAAACAACAATTTTAAACTCTTTAAGTTTGTTTTGCAAATCGATAATTTCTTCAAGATGATCATCTATTCGTTTCGTTGAATGCTTTTGTATGCAGAACTGTTTTGACAAGTTAATAACTCACCTTAGCTTTTGATTTTCCAAGGTGAGGCGTTAATTTGCTTTTTATGTTCATATTTTAGTTGTTCTATTTCGACAACAAAGCATTCTTGAGCGGCTAGATCACGATCCGTCTCTCTAAATATTTTTCGCTTTGATGAGATTTAGCAAAAGCGGCTTCAAAACCTTTTTCACGTTTTCTTGAGTTTTAAAAAGTTGAGTTGCATTTGTAAACATTCAAAATCCTTGGTTAACAATGCATTTTTACTTTTAAGTCCCGATTCATTGCATCGACATTCTTCCACTATGGTTTGTTGGTTTTTAGTAACGGATCAACATCCGGACGAGGCAAAGTTCGGTGTGTTCAACGTGAGTCACAACATGATCATTATTTAGATCCTCAGTATAACCGGAGTCAATTTGATTATCAAGGAAACCATAAGGTCATCTTGATCATCAAATGTAACTACGGGTCTAGTTAATCATCGAATGAGATGTGGACGACTCATTTTGAACATTCCGAGCTTCTTGGATTCGGATGTTGGCGGAGATATTAAATCGTAGATAAATATGGTGTGTTGGTGCACAGGACAAGCCATCGATGTCATACTCGGGCTGTGTCACTCATGTGTAACTTCATGCATATTAGCCATCAACATAACAGTGCATTGGCCTGCAAGTCCTCCATATCATCATCACAGTGCATCGCCATAAATCGTTCTTTGTCGTGAGAGTTCCACCACTTCATCCTTAAGAGCCAAAAGAAGAGCCTCTTTTGATAAGACCGCCCCTAGTCCTCGGCTTTGGGCATGCATTAGCTGTGTGTCCTTCTCATTGCGGTTGTAGCATCAAGACCATTCAACCCATTACGAGCATTTCCTGCTCCACCATTTGAGCTCTGTTGTTATTCCTACCCATAGCATTAAACCCTTGACCACCGCCCATCCGACGACCATAACCACGATTCTCGAACTTCAACTCGTCCATTGTTCACAATGACTGATTCCTTATGTTAGATGAGGAACGAATGCGATTGTTGGATTTGTTTGTATAACGCCAAAAGCATTAGCAATCATAACAAATCCTTGTTGCAATGCTTCAACGGATCGGATTCCTCATTAGCTTGACTATAATGTGCCTGATCATTGTTGTTGTTGTAAGGAAAAATTGAGTTTGTTGAGATTGCTTGTGATTGATCATGTGGTGTGGTGTGGCGATTAGTTGAGTTGCTTGTTGAGGAGGATAACTGTTTTGAGCATACAAGGCAAGTTGTTGATTTTCCGGATGTGAAGGTGAAGCAATTTGAGCACGGAGAATCCTTTCCTTATCAACTTCCTTTGATGAGGCTTCAAGTAATCGTACAACAATCCGTATGTAGAATGATGCATGTTCTTCGCTTGACGGAGAAAAATGACATACTTCTCCCATTCGGGACCAAGACTACTAAGGAACTTAGTATTAAGCGCAATTCTTGGCATGATGATGTTGTGTTTATCCAAATCATTAATGATGTCGAGAATCGATGATGATAAGAGTCTAGTGTCTCTCCGTGTTCAATCATGAAGTGTTCATAAGCCAAGTAAATTTTGGATTCCATATCCTCCTGATTGAGTGCGAGATCCTTCCATAAGAAGATGAATATGTTCCCACATTGCCTTTGCGGTCTTTTGAGCATCAACACTTGAAGAATTGGGTTTGGTAATCCTAAAAGGATATATTGCATTGCAAGCTCATTAGCTTCATAGTGTAGAAGTTCGCAGCGTCAGTCCGCAATGATAGCAATGTTTGATTGTTCATCTCTTGGTGGATTAGCATTTGGATCTCCGGGTACAATGACACTAGGCATCCGAAATGGACCTTCCAAGATAACCTTCTTTAAGAACTTTCCATGTGGCTTCTTGGATCACAAAACCTAAAGAACCTAATCACCCATTGATCGTAGTTTCTGGAGTGAGCATTGGAGGTCTATCAAGTGATCTAGCCTCGTGAATTGATTGTTGGTCGCTTAAAGCTTCACACATCTTTGCAAACCAAGTGGGTTCCTTCATAGTGTTCCTTGATGGATGTTGATTGAATTCGTTTATGTAGGGTTGTACTTGAAGACTTGGTGGTGGTTGAACCATTTGAGGTTGTGGATTGGCAAACAAGTTGTAGAGTATGTTGTTGATTAAATTGTTGTTGATAAATTGCTTGTTGTTGATTCCATTGTTGATGTTGTGGACTTAATTGTTGTTGACGTTGAGTATAAGTGTAAGGGAAATAGTTAGAGTACGGTGGTTGTGACATGTTAAAAACTTGTGTTATAAAATGGATCTTTGTAGTCGAATGAACCTTTGTTGATGAAGTATCCTTAGGCGTAGAAATCACAATAAACCAAGTAGTACTTATGCGTAAAAACACCAAAGTTACGCTGGAATGACAAAAGTTCTGCAGAGGTTTAGCTTACTGGCGTAAGTAAGGAGAAAAACACTAAAGTTATGCGTAAATGATGAAGTTATGCGTAGAAACTTAGGCGAGGATTACCTTATGCATAAGACAAAGCTTAGGCGTAAGATGAATCTTATGCGTAAGAGGTTCTACGCGTAAGTTTAGGGTTTTAGCCCAAGTGATCTTTTACACTATCACGGTGCAAAGATATCCCAAGTCAACGTATTTTCAGGCTTATCCAAGCTAGAAAACACGGAGAAACGATTTAAACCGAAGATCAAACCAAGAACCAAGTTACAGCGTAGTTTTAGGGTTTTGCTACGCGTAGACTTACTCGTAAAAATGATTGTTGCCCAAAGATGTTTCTAAACCAGATTTTTGTGATGAAATAGCTTCAATATCACCAAAATAACACAAAAGTGTGAAACTTGATGAACCAAAGCGTCTAAAACGGTTACGCGTGAACGAAACCCTCGTGCAAAACTAGCTTAAAAGCGATGATCCACGCGTAACGTTTGAAACTTTATGCCAAAAGCAGTTATTTTAACACCTTAAAGCGTTGAAAGTACAAGAATCTTGGATTAAAAAGTGTAAAAATGAGTTTTAAGCAAATCAAAGTTCAAACCATGAACCGTATGTTCTGGCGCCAGGACCAAACCCACTTCAAGAACAATACGTTCACCCAACTATTTGGCGATTGATACCACTGTTAGGTCACTAAGTTTACAACACAAGCATCAATAGAAAGAGTAGAAGAGAAGAGATTGGTTGAACACGTTAAACACACACACGAAATACTATGTGAAAGGTTATGCGAAAAGGTGAATGAATAAAATGAACAACCAACCCTCAGTGAGGTTATTACAAAGTATTTATAGGAAGGGAGCTAGGCAACACCCTACTCCCTTCCTTTCCTTAATGGACATGGGCCTAAGCTTATGGGCCTTCTTCAAGCTTAAACTAAAACAAACATATAGGCCATAATTAAGCTAACTATTACATATGAATCACTAACACTTGATTTAGGTTCAGAAGTGATTCCAACAGATTCTCGGGGGACAACCTTGTCATGAGCTCGGTATCTACCTAAGCTTTACCTTCTTATCAATCTTCTAAACTTTCGCATAATCCAACCTTAGCGCTTAGTTCCAAGCATTTCCTTTGCCTTCACATTTAAACCTACAAAACATTAACATCTTAAACCGTAAGCACAAGGCTTAGTAAGTAAAGCGTTCATAACATGTTATCATATACATTCATACATTATACATCATAACTCATTTCAAATCATTAAACATTAACACGTGCTTTGGTTCACTTAAGTAAAACATTTCCTATGGTTCAACATCAACATACCTTAGCCTAATCCACCTTGCCTAACCTTCATGACTAGTTAAGCCAAACTAGTCT
>CM040238.1:239476022-239676022 GCA_022545495.1 Chrysanthemum lavandulifolium | reverse complement strand
AATCAAAAATCAATTGACAAACTTCAAGCGGATCGTGAAGCATATCGGTGAAAACCAAAATCTTGAATCGTGAGAATCGACAAATAACACTTGATAGATTCAAATGCAATTCAGTGAGAATCAAGGATAAGTTGACTAATGTGAACTTTGAATCAAATCTACTTACTGATTATGTTATATTGAGCTAAAATAAGTTGAGATTAAGCTAATTTAACAAGTTTTAAGCTAATATGATGAGATTGACAAACTAAAACCTTAACAGTTAACAACTAAGTGAGATTAAAGAGATTTTGACTATTTTAACAAACAAGCACTGATTTTCTTTGTTTATATGAGCTATATGGTACTTAAGTAACACAAAACAATAACAAGCAACAATTCAAACACTCTTTAAAACAGTAATCAAGGCAAATCCAAACACCCTTTAACTTAACTGTTTTGGTGATTTTTCAAATGATTCCAAAGATTAAGAACCATGAAACTGGTTTAAGACTTAATATTATCACTTAATGAGACTATATAAACACTAAACAATAACAATAACATCATTTAAATTAAGAAATGGTAATTATGCTAATTAACTGATAAGATAAGATTTTTACTAACTACAAATAAAAGAGAACAACCAACTGATTTTAATGTTTAATTATGCTTAAATACAACTAAGAAACACAAAAACACAAAGATTTAAGCTATAAATCTACTTATACAGTAAAATGAAAAAGTTGAGTTAAAAGCTTACAAAAGGGTATCCAACTGAAACCACATAACTAAGATCAAAAGACCACTCCTATAGGCTTACCACTAAGCCTCTAACCCAGGGCAATCCAATATTCACCCTGCTCCAGCTTTAATCACCATCTCCATTGATTTTTGAATTTCTCACTATTTAATTTGTATTTTGGTATTTTCTCTTTTTGATTCTAAAGCGATTTTAAAGGTTTCTAATAGCTTAAATAAGCTATCTAGGAGCTTAAGTGAGCCTATCAGGTCAAGATAATAACTATTAACAACATTAACATAATATGAGATTTTGAACTTGAAAATGCATAAACTTGAAAATATGATTAAGACTTGAAATTGATACTTGCAAAAGTTTAACAATACACTGAAATGACTTAACAAAGTACTTGAAGGCTTTAAAATACACTGAAAATTGAAAATTACTTAAAATGACATAAGGTAAACTAAAGTACACTAGATATCTTACCACATTGCTTCTCATCTCTTCTTTATAGACTTTTGAGACTTCTTGTCGACCTCTGATGGTTTCCCACCTCTATCCAACCATTGGATTGGTCAAAGTTCATCAGAATCGTCCATGTGTAGATTTTGCGCCAAAAAAGTCATTAGCAGGTTTGAGTCAATTAATGATCTTTGGGATGTTGTGAAGGTGGAGGGGTTGGTATACAAGTGGTGAGAGCAGTGTAAAGGGTGGATAGAGCAAATCAAGGAAACCACCATGGTATCTGGATTTTGGCGACAATGAGGTAAGGATGCACTGATGCACGGTTTTGACTTTCTTTGACGCGTTTATTAGTAATGTGGGTTCACAATTGGATAATGACTAGGTCAAGAATATTTGACAGGGTCTATTGGGATGGTGGGCTCGATAATAAAGGGTCCATTTGGTTTGTATTAATAACAAGGACCATTTATGTAATTCGCCAAACATGAGGACCAAACTTGACTTTTCAATGTTATCAAAAGGACCAAACTTGACAAACTTAAATAGCACAAGGATAACATTTGATCATTTTCATTTAAAATATCCAAAGACTAATTTTGCCATTTTTTCAAAGTTAAGGTACCTTTTGCCATTTGACCAAAGATTCATTCAAGGACCATTTTGAGAACTTAGAATATTTCGGGACCTTGAATGATATTTTCTTTATTTTGATTTACCAAGGATGGTTTGACAACTTTTGAAACTTGGGGACTAAAGCGCCAATTTTGCAAACTTGATATGTTTTTCATCGATTTTGATATTTTGCATTTAAAACACATAAAACAATGATTTGTGATATTTTCATCATTTTGATTCATTTCTGAGTGTTTTCAGATGTTTTTGCAGTCTAGATGGTACAAAAATGATGAGTATTTAGACACTCATCAGTGGCCTCCTCGATACCAATATCCAATGAGCTCAAATCATAGTGCTTATAACATTGCACTTCACAATAAACAATAAACTACTATTTTATTATTTTATTTTTTTGAATTGTCATTTTTTTTGACATAACTAATATAAAAGAAACATAACATCCCCCCCACTTGAGATGAACATATAATGAGAACAGGGGGGGGTCTTCGATGATCTTCAAATATAAGTCTTTGAAGAAAGCGTGATTTCTGAACCTCTCTACTTGAACCTTGAACTTGGGCAAACAGTGACTTCTCGATCACAAATTAAGACAACACGGTAGGCTAAGGCGAATGGGTGTAACGAAACAAACATATATTGGGTGAACAAAATAAAAGGAATGGCTCAGACGGGTGTATATAGGGGTATCTTGCACTAAAGGTGAGTGCAACAAAAGGTTTTCACATGGGGGTTGAAAAGTCGAGGTGACTAATCGATAGACATACAAGGATAGGCTATTTGGGTGATAATCCTAAAAATATTGCCTTCTCAAATTGATTATTCCATATATTCTAAGCGAACTCAACATACCTCGTTTATGGTCTCGAAATGATGCAAATGCCAAGTTCTAAATTTTACAAGCTACCGGCACACTCATAATTTGGTGGATTTGGGTAAATAATTGGAAACAGATAAGGCTAATCTCACCATAAAATATTAAGGGTTATAATGTGCTCGGCTAAGGTCTAATCTAGTTAGGTTAAGAAAAACATGTCAAAATTTTAAAAATGGCATAATTTTTCAAAATAAACTAGAAAAAAGAGGGTAAACAAGTTCAAGTAATAATTCTACTCCCGTCCCCCCACTTTAGATGTACAAAGTCCCTTTTGTACTAAACGTTAAATAAAGGTGAAGAGAAAGTAGAATTAGAGCTAGAACTTCCCTGAAATTCGCTCCTAAAAAGAAAGAAGGCCCACAAAAGAAATCGTGCCTTCGTTAAGCATCCACGAGCAAACTTCAATACTTGAAATCACAACTAACCAACAAGCATAATTTTAAAAATAAAAATAAAAACAAAAACAAAAGAATCCTAACTCACTTTCGTAGGAATCACGGTTGCATTTAGCATATGCAACAAGCCTTTTGAACCACTTGGTGTCTCAAGTGGACGAGTGTAGTCTCGTGAAGGCTTACAAGGAACATACCCACAAAGTACATTTAATACTAATACAAGGTTATTGTGCTAATATAGGAAATATTTAGACTGCAGGAAAAATTACGGCGTAACCACAAGGAGGAGTTACGCCGTAATTGTGAATTAAACACAAATCGACTCTTGGAGAGGCTGTACAGGCGTAACAACGGATGGAGATTACGCGCAATGGTTGACAACACAGGAGAATCGGCTCTTGAGGAGATGTTCTGGCGTAACCATAAGAATGAGTTACACCATAACTTCATAACAAAATTTGAATAGGTCCCGTTTTAATCATCGTAAATTAGTCTCCATTTCCTGCAAAATGTTAAAAGCACAAAACCAAACAAAATAAAAGAAAAGAGCAGAAATAAAAGGATAATTGGGTTGTCTCACAAAGAGCACTTTTCTTTATTCTAGGTCTTTAAGTTAGACTCAAAGCCACATAAGCTTAAAAGTGATTATTGTCATTTTGTGGATGAAACATTCTCCATTTGAATTTGCTTCGTCTTTTTTATATTTTTCCCTAGCTTTAGACATCCCATGTAAAAGTTCCTTATCTTCTGGTGTGGGTGTTTTACTCTGTTTACTTTATCCTCTTCACTAATTTCCATAAGCGGTCGGGCGTGGCTTAACTGTCTCTTGGTCCATTTTTTGAAATTCAGAACGGTTCTTGGCATTTTAAAGATGGTTTTGCCATTTTTGATTTTTAACCAAACAATCCCTTTTTCAGCATCCCCATCTAATCCATATATATTCTTAAAAGGCTTTCTCAAAATTACACGGGAGTCAATCCTCAACAAATTCACTAATGTCATCTAATACTCTGATGCTAAAAGGTATGCATCCAGCGAAAACATGAACATTAGTTGCGATCCCAAAAATTATTACCTTTATATTCCAACTCTTTCATCATAATTTGGTTAGAAGGTAGCAACTTCTCCGTTAGCTTCAAGTTTCATTTTGAGCGAAAACACCAACTTCGTTTGGCGATTGCAAGCATGGGCCTCCTAAAATGGCGGTATCCGGTTATCTTGGCAATATCAAAATAAAAAGTCTCTGGAAAAGAAACTTTTTAATTTTCACTAATACGTTTTCTACAATCCCCAGAGGTGACTGCATGGACCTATCTTCCATCTCGATGTTCATTTTTACCGGCTTTAGACTCCCGACTCCCATGCATAAAAACATTGAATGGGGTATGATGCTAATACTCGCCCCAGATCAGCCAAGTCATTGAAGATGTTTAGATTGCCAATAAGGCAAGGGAGAGTAAAACATCCAGGATCTTTTTCTTTTTGTGGCAACTCATTCCTTAAAATTTTCGAACACCATTCATTTAGTTGGACCGAAACTGTCTCATCAAGCATACTCTTTACATTACTTAATTCCTGCAAAATATGAATGTTATTAGTTTTAACGGAATTAATTAAAGGCAAATTTACCGGAGGAGACCCTAGATCGTGAAGCAAGAGCTTTTCTTTGTTGATCCTTCTTTTGACCTTCTCGGAGAAGGTAGTGGGTTCCTCAAAAACTGCCTTAATTGTTACTGAGCTGTCAATTTCTTTATCTTGTTTATCCAGATAATTAGTAATGGCTTTTGAACACAAATCGACTTTCTTTTCTAGGATCTTGATTCCATCATTGTGAATCTTTAGGGAAGATATTGTGCTCTCAGTGAATTGTCTCATCATTTTTTCTTCCCTCTAATCTCTCTTCTTGGAATTCTCAATGTGTTTAAGTATAATTTCTTTCAAGTTATTTTTTACTTTTGTCCCAGCTAAGCTTTTTACTTATTCCATTCTAAAAGTTTCATCTTCATTAGCCTTCTCTAGTCTCCTTTTCTCAATTTTTGCCCAATAATCATCTCCTTTTTTGTCATAGTTTTCATTACTTTGTGCTCGAAAATGTCCTTGGGCCCATAACGAGTTTCCATGTACCATTTGTAGCGATCGACTATCCTTGAATAGATTCCAAAGCTTGGTCGGTGTCATGCCGGAATTGGTCTATGTGAATCAAAAGCGGCGGGTCCCTAGGTTAATCCTCATAAAAAAGCGTAGACAATTTGATGCTTGTTGGGAGTTATATAAACCGGACTTATCTTGGTAGTATAACGATTAAGTCTAGTAGGCTAGATTTAGTGGTTAAGTGCTTGATTACTAAAGTTAAGTGCAGCGAAAGTTAAGTTTGTTTAGTATTCTTAGTTAAGTATGTTTATGAATAGCGAAATAGTTTGTTAGAAATATATTAGGGAAGGATATATGCAGCGTGGAGATATCTTTGGAAGAGATATGTATCTCCTTGACATGTTTTGTATACTAGGGTTTCTAAGTGTATAAAGGAACCTAAGGCATAGTGTTTAGTACGATTAGAAATACAAGAGTTATTAGAAAATTAATAGAAAAAGTTTATCGACAAAATAGCAATTGTGTTCTTCTTGCTTATTGTTAAGATTTCGCATTAAAAACGTACTCATTGTTAAAGAGTTCTTCATATAACTAATTTGGATTTATTCAAGTTGGTTATAGTGTTACAAAGGCTGCTTAGATCCATAACTTTGGACCTACAAGTAGTATCAGAGCCTATAGAGGGACTCTGAATTAGAAGAAACACAAACCCCAAAACACTCATTTCAATCACAAATCCTATATCATGTATGCACCCGGTGATAACTATTCTCAGCATCTCATTGATGATGAGGTCTCAAACTATGAAGATGAAGCATCAGAAGCTGCGTCAAATAGCAACATCAGATTATTCTTGCTACAACCACCATCTTCAACATTAAACTCCCACTTCTAAAGAAGGAGGAGTATGATATCTAGGCAATGCAGATGGAGCATTATTTGGAATATATTGATAATGAAGTCTGGAAGGTGATCTAGAATGGGAATTATATGAAGAGAATTTCCACATGGAAAGATGGTGTGGTTACAATTCTTCCACTAGTATATGCTGTTGAGATACATGTTGTGGAGAAGGAGAGGAAAGCAAGGACCATCTTGCTGATGGCCATTCCAAAGGAATATCTCAGAAGGTTCCATGGAATGGATGATGCTAAGGAGATCTGGGAAGAAATTAGAACAAGATTTGGAGGGAATGCTAACTCCAAAAAGATGCAGAAGGCTGTTTATAAACAACAATTTGAAGCCTTTACTATGACAAGTTCTGAAGGTTTGGAGAAAGGATATGATAGATTCCAACAACTCTTGTCACAATTAGAAGCTCATGGTGCAGAAGTGTCCACTGAGGATGCAAATCATAAGTTTCTCGTATCATTGCCTAAAGAATGGTCACATCTGGCAATGATCATGAGAACTAAAGAAGATATTGACACTCAGTCAATTGATGACTTGTACAAAAACTTTAGGGTTTATGAACAAGAAATCAAATGAAGCTCAAAGGCATCCTCAAGTGCCCACAATGTTGCTTTCATCTCACAAGGCAAGAGCAGCACCAACAAGGTTAAATCTAGTGGCTATAATTCTGGTAGCTACAATACTTCTTCTTCTGGTGTGAAGGAAAGAGATGGGCCTGCTGGTTTTGCTGATGAGGTGATCTACTCACTATTTGCAAGGCAATCTGAAGACCTCGTTAATGAGGACTTGGATCAGATTAAAGATGAGGCGATGGAAGAAATGGACATAAACTGGCAGTGTGCCATGATTGCTTTGAGGATGAAGAAGTTTTACAAAAGGACTGGAAGACAGGTCTGTTTTGATGGGAAGGCACCAGTTGGGTTTTGATAAGAAGAAGCTCAAGTGTTATAGGTGCCATAACATAGGTCACTTTGCTAGGGAGTGCAAAACAAAGGTGGCCAGTGATGAAAAGAAGATGGATTCCTTCTATCCTAGGCAGGATGCTGAGAAGGAAGATAAGAGTCATATGGGGTTGCTGACTTTGGAAGCTGGTGTGATCAACTGGGGAAAGCACACTCATGAGGATACAGAAATCAATCATGCTCTCATGGCCATAAGCTCAAATAAATAGGTATCCTTGTGTTCAAAAACTTGCACCGACTCATACAATAAAGTGAAAATACTTTGTGATAAACAAATTAGTCAGTTAGGTTATCAAAAAGCAAAACTTCTTGCCTATGAAAATGTTGTTAAAAAAATTGGAAGCCCAAATTGTCACTTTACAAAAACAACACACATCTTTAAATGAAAAACTTACATTACAAGCAAATGAGATATTTGAAAAGGATGAAAAACTTAGAAAATATAGAAGAATTGGAATGAAAGCAGTTAAAGATAAGGAAGAGTTACAAAAGATAGTAGACACATGGCAAAATAATGCTAAAAATCTGTGGAGATTAATTGATTCAGGAATGAGCTCAACAAGTAAAATCGGTTTAGGTTTTGAAATAAAATCAGATAGGGAGGTTTTAGGATATGAGCAAGAAATTAAAGAAATTGTTTTTGTTAGTTCAAAAGAAGATTATGATGGAAACCCAATATACCATAAATTTGTTAAAACTAACAATTACAAAGGATTTCCTATTCCTGTAAATGGAGATTACACACCTAAACCAGAAAAGGAATATGATGAATCAATGTTTGATTATAGCAAATGGAAAAATCCAGAAACAAATGCTTCAAATGACAAATCTAGTGAATATTCTACCTGTCAATCTAATGACAGTGAAAGATCCAATGCAAATGTATTTGATCAATATCTTGAGCTTAAATCAGAACCCATAAAGATCTCCAAACCAATTTTAGTCAATAAGCCTTATGTGTCTAAACCAATTCAAGTCTCTAAACCTGATGTGTCTACACCTAAACCACAAATAGTTGAACCTAGTTGTGTCCAACAAGTAAAAACTCCTAGGCAACAGATTAAACAAGAGACACCTAAAGTAGACAAAAAAATTGGAATGGATTGATGCAAAGAGAATTTGGGGATGGTTACTCTTTCACTAAAAGAGTTGTTTTGTGTGTGGTAGTACTAGCCATTTAATTAGAGATTGTGATTTCCATGAAAGAGAATGGCTAGAGAAGCGAACTTAGAAAGAAAATGTCATAAACACTATAATGGAATAGTTAGACCCGGTGTGGAATAATGAAAACAAAATTAACCACGCCAATCGGTTTGTTTCTAGGCGGTTACACATTAATCTTGGTAATTCCAATGTTAATTACGCTAGACCAAATATGAGTCTTGGTGTGCCAATTAATTACATTAGGCATAATATTAGTTATGGTGTGCCTAAAGTTAATTCTAGTTGTTCAAATGTTAATTACATTGAAATAAACAACCAATACCTACGGTACCTCATCCCGGTGAATGTCTTCAACCATAGAAGAAATTTTGCAAAATCACATTCACTGTGAGAAGACCCTTTGAAAAATCAGCATAAATGTTTAAATCGGTGCTACAAAGGGTAATGGGGATCTGTTTATTAAGGCCTCGTGAGTTATAGCTGAGTCATAGACCGGACTTCAAGTATAATAATGTACCCTTATCTGTTAATAATGTGAAATCTCTGGTCCATGGCGGACCAATCACATGCAGGCACGGGTCCCAGAAAACTAATTTCTCTTTTATGTGCGAGAACATCCTTATATGAACATGGAGATAGAGGCATCTTTTATAGTGGATGTTACGGGCACATGGTACCGTAACAAGGACTACTTGGGCGACTTTGAAGAATTCAAGGGTGGTTCTGTTACCTTTGGAGGTAGCAAAGGCTACATTACAAGGAAAGGTAGAATAAAGGTTGGTAATTTAGAATTTGATAGTGTGTCTTTTGTGAAAGAACTAGGCCACTTTAACCTTTTCTCCATATCACAAATCTGTGATAAGCAACATAAGGTTCTTTTTACTGAAACTGAATGTTTTGTGTTAACTTCTAACTTCAAGATGCCTGATGAAAATCAAATACTCCAAAGAGTCCCAAGGCAACACAACATGTACAGTTTTGATATGAAGACACCTGAACCTGCTAAAGGTTTTGCCTGTTTGAATGCAAAAGCCACTACTGATGAATCTAAATTGTGGCATAGAAGGTTGGGTTGTATAAACTTTAAACATCTAAACAAACTTGTGAAGGGAAACCTTGTAAGAGGTCTACCTTCCAAGTTTTTTAAAAATGACCATTCTTGTGTTTCTTGTCGTAAAGGAAAGCAGCACAGAGCATCATGCAAGGCCAAATTAGAAAGAGCTGTTACAGCCCCTTTATACACCTTGCATATAGACCTTTTTGGACCAACCTCTGTAAAGAGCATTAATCATGCATCCTATCATCTTTTCATTACTGATGATTGTACCGTGTTTTGTTGGGTTTTCTTTTTATCTTCCAAGGATGAGACTACTGGCATCCTTCAGACCTTTATTAGGTAAATAGAAAACCAGCATGACCATAAGGTTAAAATTATTAGATCAGATAATGGCACTGAATTTAAGAATAAAAGTATGCTTGAGTTCTATGGGGACAAGAGGATAAAACAGGAGTGCAGTAGTGCTAGGACTCCACAGCAGAATGGAGTTGCAGAAAGAATGAAGACTTATTTAGCTGACTCACTCTTACCAACCACTTTCTGGGCTAAAGCATTTAGTTGTGCTTCTTACATATTCAATAGGTTAAGGGTGACCAAACCTTAGTGCAAGACTGCTTATGAGCTTTTATTTAGCTATAAACCTGTTATTAGCTACATAAGACCTTTTGGGTGCCATGTTACTATTTTAGATACCCTCAGTGTTCTTGGAAAATTTGATGGCAAATATAATGAGGGTTTCTTAGTTAGATATTCACTAAATAGTAAGGCCTATAGGGTATACAATTTAGTGACTAAGAGAGTAGAGGTAACCCTGCATGTTAGTTTTCTTGAAGAAAAGCCAGATGTGAAAGGAGTAGGTTATAGATGGATGATTGACTTAGATTATCTGTCTGATTCTATGAACTATATTCCTATGTATTTGGACAATAAAGCTAACCCACATCTGAAGAAAATAGAAGTACATGTACTGATACTCAAGCTCCTGAGGAAGAAGAGAATAATGAGGAGCTGGTTTTATGTCTACAACACTACAGCATTCAAGAGCTCCCTGGTCTGAGCAAAGAAGTCTTCTGTTTCTACAAAGAAGAAAGAGATTGTTGTAGAGGTTTAGGAGAAAGAGGTTTCTCCAACTGGTGATTCAGATGCCATTCTGGCTTTCAAGAAAGATTTGGATGATATTACTTAAAAGCATCTGGGGGCCAGAACTTACTTTCAAGGCTACTAGTACTAACTCGGTTAATCTTGGTAATGAAGTCATTAATATTGGCATGCACGATCCACGAGTGCACGACGATATGGCTACCAATACTAACCTAAATAATCTTGGTAGTGCATTTGTTAATTCAGCAAGGGCGATGATGATTTTTATGAATCAGCAATACCAAAACTTAACATCTTTGATAAGCCTGCTGAAGGAATTTTTTAGGAGGCTTCTTATGATGAAGGAGGAGTTATTACTGACTTCACAAATCTACCTACAGAGGTGGATGTCACTCATGTTCCTACACTTAGGATTCACAACATTCATCCATAAAGCTAAATACTGGGTAATCCTAAGTCAGCTGTGAAGACAAGAAGCAAAGTGCAGAAACAATAAGAATCTCATGAACTTATTGGTTTTATTCAGAAGCAGCAGAGGAATAATCACAAAGACGACCAACACTGTCTATTTTCATGCTTCCTTTCTCAGAAAGAACCCACCAAAGTAACTGATGCTCTCATAGATGAAAGCTGGGTTGAAGCAATGCAAGAAGAGCTGCTATAGTTCAAGCTATAGAAAGTATGGGCTCTAGTAGATCTACCTAGTGGTGCAAAGGTGATTGGAACAAAATGGGTATACAGGAACAAGAAGGATGAAAGGGGTGTGGTGGTCAGAAACAAAGCTAGACTGGTGGAGCAAGGATATAAATAGGAGGAAGGCATTGATTATGATGAAGTATTTGCTCATGTAGCTTGCATTGAAGTTATCAGGCTATTCTTAGCCTTTGCTTCCTATATGGGCTTTACAGTTTATCAGATGGATGTGAATAGTGCATTTCTATATGGCACTATAGATGAGGAGGTATATGTTTCTCAGCCTCCTGGTTTTGTGGATCCTGCTCATCCATATAAGGTTTATAAGGTGATAAAAGCCTCATATGGTCTTCATCAAGCTCCTAGAGCTTCGTGTGCTACACTCTCCACATTTCTTGAGCAGCATGGACACAAGAGAGGGACTATTAACAAGACCCTATTCATAAAGAAGAACAAGAAGGATATCATGCTAGTGCAGGTGTATGTGTATGATATCATCTTTGGTTCTACAAAGTGGTCTTGGTGTGAAGAGTTTGAGGGGCGATGAAGAGCGATTCGGATGAGTTCTTACTCACATTCTTCTTTGGATTGCAAGTCAAGCGGATGCGGATGGACTATTCATTTCTCGGGACAAGTATGTTCTTTGAGATGATGAAGAAATTGACTATACCGATGTGAAGATTGGATTGACACCAATGAAGAACAAGGTTGCATTAACAAAGGACGAGGAAGCTGATGATGTGGATGTACACTTATACATATCCATGATTGGTTCTCTCATGTATCTAACTGTCTTTAGGCCTGATATTATGTATGTAGTTTGTGTGTGTTCTCATTTTCACGTTACACCCAAGACTTCACATCTTCATGCTGTGAAGAGAATCTTTAAGTACCTTAAGAGCAAACCCAATCTGGGCTTATGGTATCCTAAAGAGTGATCCTTTGACCTGTAAGCTTATTCAGATAGTGACTATGTTGGGGAAAGTTTTGTGGAAAATCCACAACCGGTGGTACATCAATTCCTTGGTGGAGACTCATCTCATGGCGGTGCAAAAGCGAGACTATAGTGGCTACATCAACAACTGAAGCTGAGTATGTGGTTGCTGCAAATTACTGTGGACAAGTCTTGTGGATTCAGAATCAGATATTGAATTTATGGTATCAATTTCATGAATACAATAATCCATATTGATAATAAAAGCACTATTTGTATAGTAAAGAACCCTGTTTACCACTCTAAGACTAAACATATTGAAATCAAGCATCACTTTATAATGGATTGCTTTGAAAATAAATTGATTAGGGTGGAAAAGATTCACACTCATAATAATGTAGCAGACTTATTGACCAAAGCCTTTGATGGACCAAGATTTAATTTTCTGGTGGTTAATATTGGGATGGTAAACCCATAACTACATTTAAGGGGAGGATAAATGTATAGTTTCTACTAGGAGACTTAATAATAGTTAAATCTGTTAGATATATTAGTTAGTTCGGGTAGTTAAACCTAGTAGTTAAAAGCGGTAGTTAATTACGATAGGTTTAGAGTTAATTACGGTCATCAAAACGGGAACAAGGGAGGTTACGGATAGTAAGGAAGATTACACCGACATTATATATGTTAAATTTCATGCTTTATTAAGTGATCTTTCGAGGGATGATCTAAAGGGCATGTATAGGCTGATGATGGAGAAGCATGGTCATAAGAGGCCTGAAGAGGAATATGAAAGAGTCCTTTAGGGAGACTTGAAGACCATGTTTGAGATACGAGATGCTAATGATGAAATCGGAAGTTGGCTGTCTGAACAGAATAAGTGATTAAATGGAATACTTTCACACTTGTCGGTGCATTGTGCAGTCTTGGAGCGCAAATATTTTTATTCTAGCAGTAGAGTATCTACTTCAAAGCAGATTTGAGGTCATGCTTGAGACGAAGCTACTTGGTGAAAGAAAGGATGATGCATGTTATTAGCTTTTGAGGTTAGTTGAATCAAAAGCTCAACAACAATAAGTTTTAAATATTTGAAAGAATTTTCTAGGTGTTGTTGGGTATATTTTACAAGTTGATAAGTAAAATGGTTTTGAGATGGTTTCACTTGGTGAAGGTGCTCTGCACCAACACAACAAATAGTAATCAGTCCACCATGTCTAATCAACATAAGGACTGACTAATCCATGAGCAAACGGCTCTGTTAAAGATATCTCAAATTCATTTCTGGCTGACAATTTGCCAAAAATTGTATGGTAATCAACTCACCATATCTGTTTTTGATAAAGAGTTGGCTAGCCCACAAGAGTATGGATTGTGGTAAAGGCTGTGGAAAACCATAACTGGTTATTAATTCACCAGGGTATTGATATACCAAAGAATTAGCTAGTCCAAAAGGGTACAGTTATTGGTAAAGAAAAGTCAAATCCGTTGATAGCTGATGATTTGCTAAAAATCATATGGTATTTCAACTCACCATGTTTCATGTACAAAGAGTTGAAATGGTTATCAATGTACCATGGTTAGTAAACCAAACATTAGCTACTCCAGAGTTATGGCTAATTGCTAAAGAGACATCAAATCTATAAATTTTCAATGATTCACCTCTCACAGGAGTTAACACACTTGGAAGTGATGAGAATAACATGAAACTTTATAAATTGATGTACAGATTGCCAATGTTACTGAAAAGAAATGAAGAACGGCCATAGAGTGCTGATATTTGTTAACGGATCTTTGTGATTATAAATAGAAGATTCGCAGGATTGCAGTTCAACATGATTCCAAGAAGAAAGTCTACAACATCCTCATGAAGCTCAAATGAAGAAACTTGAAGTTTACAAGTGAAGATCAAGTTGGGGGAGGATTGTTGGGAATTATGTAAACCAGACTTAATACTGGTAGTATAACAGTTAAGTCTGGTAGGCTAGATTTAGTGGCTAAGTCTGCCGGTACTAAAGTTAAGTCTGGCAGACCTAAGTTAAGTTTGTTTAGTATTCTTAGTTAAGTATGTTTATGAAAAACAAAAATAGCTTGTTAGAAATATATTAGAGAATGATATGTACGCGTGGAGATATCTTAGGAAGAGATATGTATATCCTTCAACACGTTTTGTGTACTAGGGTTTCCTAAGTGTATATGTAACATATTGGTTTTCACAAACACATATTCAAGCATAAAGGAATTCGAATGAGCTAAGGTTTTAGAGAGAGAAAGTGAAGAGAGTTAGAAACTTTAGTGAGAGAAAGAAAATGTATATTAAAGCTCCGACCCTTTGCCTTGCTAGGCAAAGGGTATTTATAGGTTCTTACATGAAACGCCTTATACGGTACGTGGATCAAGCATCTGATGGTAAAGACCGTCCAGTCCTCCACGGTGTACATAACTAACTACTAACTATCACTAAATGACTATGACTACGAGCTTTCTAATGAATACATATACTTGAGGTAACCGAGTCTTTAACTATCGGATTTTCTAAATCCTAACAATCTCCCCCTAAGAGAGGTCACCTCAATTACAAACAGATATTACATTTTGATGTTCTTGAATCCTTGAATTCTTGATAAAGTTCTTTGCTCTGTAGCTCGTAGGCTTTGATTCTTCATATTCTGCATGTATTGTATTTCAAGTGGAGGTCTTTAGCTGATCCACGTGTTGGTGATTCTTTGAGCTAGCTTTGAGTTCATCAGTCACAACAAATCTCTGACTCATCCTTTGTTGTATCGCCATTATGTGAAGTTGTGACTTTTAGGCGACATGCTCACATTTTGGATCATGATATCTTCTCATCGAGTAGCGAAGCTTTGTTGATTCATGATATTTGCGGCGATAGCGAAGCATGGATTGAAAATATCGAGCCGATTGATGAAGATATGCACTTATCATGATTTCTTTAGAAATGAATGTGATGTGTGAGCATGCGGTTATGGATTGATTCCTCAATTACGATCACCGCAACGTCGGGTGTTCCGAAGAACAACGATTAGCAATAAAGCGCATGAAAGTGTCTTTGATCACTTTCGTTGAATATGGTTGCAATAACCACGGTTCCCGTTGATCGGTACAAGCATTGCTGTGATCGGTAGAATTCGAAGAATCTCCTTGACATGGTTTTGCGACTAATCAAGCGTTCTCAAGCCGGAACATCTCAAAGAAGACAACACGGAGTGAGTGAAACAGTTAATTGAGATTCACTGATTGATGAAAAGTGATTTGAAAAACAATCATGTATTGCTTAATAGAAAGGGTTTTGCAGTACAACGAAGGTTTTATGGAAAATCAATTTTCAATCATAAATACCCTTTTTATTTTTGAAAACTTAATACACAGTCGATGTGCTATAGAAAAGAGTTGTTAAAAACACCGACCAGTTTTTCAAAGGTATCCGTCAATCCATTTCCTGGACCAAGATTGATTCAAGAGTGAATCGCCTCATCGTTTCTGTCCAGTTGTCACAAGTTTGATCTTTTGAGAAGATCTCACATGTCACCCACCAAGAGCTTGTTTGATGTTGGCTCTTGTCTATCTTTTGAGTTTTTTTAAGTGCCTCCAATCTAAGGATGGCAATGGGCGAGAAAAACCCATGACCATGCTGGTGCCAGCATAAATGGGTGGGTAAAATCGTCAATTTTGACCCACGGGTGGGTCGTGGGTGAAAATATGTACCCATCAGTGGGTGGCGGGTAGACCCATGATACCCATTTGAAATACCCAGGGGTATACCCTTCAAAATACCCGTGGGTGCACCCATAAACCCATGTTAAAATTAATTATTCTAATTAAAATATGTATGATATTGCATGGTATACATTTAATAGTTACTAAGTCTCAAGAAAACACATTAACCTAAAAGTTTGTTTGAGTTTGAAGACTAAAAAGAGAATATGAAAGATCAGATAATCAGAGTTGTATACATGTGATTTGGTGTAATGATGTTCAATTGCTACTTTCAGACTTGTGTTTAAGTATTTTGTGAACTTGGTATTTGGCAAATTGATTGTTGTCGTGTTATGCAATTTCTTAGCTAGTTTTCATATCATGGTTTTGTAGTTTTGTTGTATTACACTAATCCATGGGTTTACCCATGGGCAATAAATACCCACGGGCATGGGCATGGGTAGAAAATTGTATCCATTGGTGGGTGATGGGTGGGTGACGGGTGAGGAAAAAAGTAAGTGGGCGGGTGACGGGTTAGAGGTACCCGTGCCCATTACCCACGGGTGCCATCCCTACTCCAATCCTTCCAAAATGATGATTGATAAAAAATGAAAACTTGATGAAATGAACAGTATATTTCATTCATAAGGAATGACAGAGTAAATTAAATAAACGTCGTCAATAAAACAGATTGGAATGATTTATGGGGGCAAGTACACAGCTATCGTTACGTATTAATACAATCTCGGTTCGGTTTTCAGTTTCAAATTTTGCACCATTCTTCCGTTTCTTATCTAGTTTATGTTATATTTTGGCTATGCGCTATTAATTTTCGTTTGCGTGTGTGTGTGTTTTTTTTTCTTTATATATTAATTAGACAATGCAGATAAATAGAAGTAGCAGGGCAGTTATATTAGACATCTCACAATGCATATGCACTTACAATTAGTGTTATCATGTAGGCAAACTAGTTTAGATATCAATTAGTAATTGATATTTCCTTAAAAGTTAGATATTGACTACAGAGTCAAGTAGTCAACTGGTAGAACTACTCAAAGTATCTTTTGATGTGACGTGGCAATATATTGTCATAAGTGATTATTTGCGTCCTTTATTCGATAACATACGAATATATCGAGGGATCTGTTATTGGAGCACTCCTTATGGTCATCCATAAAGAATATTCTTTGTCCACATTTTCGGTCTGACAACGTCGGTTCATTCAGTATTTACGCGGTTTAAGCGTTTGAACATTAAACTTTATATTCTGATTCCAAGTTTTTCGTGTTTATAACTTTTGATATAAACAAAATTATAAAAATAAAAAAAAAAAAAAAAAAAAAACTAGGGGGTCAATCTAAAAAGCTAGATGATCATCCAAATAACCCACCCCATATCAGTGTTACTACAAAACTGCAGTTTCTTTCCAATCATCATAGCCCATAGTATAAATTTGCAGGAAAAAGGACAAACGCACTCATTTGATACCGTTACATGTTTGATACTATAACGAGGAAGTTTGGCAACCTTGCGTTGTGACGGGTTTTTGGCTTTTCGACCAGCATGTGATGTGATTACATATTGCTTAAAACAGCTAAGATTACATAGTGCTTAAGTTTATTTTCTACTTGCACTATACACGGCACATAAGAGATTAGTTAAAGTCTTAAAACGACCATAAAATCTCTAATATACAAACTATCTAGTATCCGGAGTATGAGCAATAAAATGGCCAAACAAATCTCTTAAGCCAATTAATACGTGCACAAAGAGACCGAGTCTTCATGCAGGATTAGCAACTTTGCCAATATACATCATGCACGTTTAATGTTTTCATATTTTTTAGTTCCCACGTTTAGTTTATTAGTTCCATGCATGTTTCGTGTTTAGCAGGCTAGTTGGTTGGGTAGTTATGACAATAGTTTGCATCTTTGCTTATAAACAGTAATCTCTGTATTAGTTATTAGTATGAAGGCCGGAAAAGTAAAGTGTTTCTAGTTTCTCTCTTATTTCTTGGGAGTCTTGCCCGCTTAAAGGGCCTTATCCATCTCGTCTCGTATTTACATTTTGGGAGATTGACCATCTTTGATCAGTCTCATAACAATGGTGCTTTTATTGACTTACTCGACATCTCCAAGAGGATACCCACCTTCCATACAAGAATCCATGGCCACCACGGCGAAAACATATCAAGCGCGAAACCGTCATGGCGAATTCCTCGCCACTTCAGTATCCATCGCCTCCGTTTGAAAGCATCTCACAACACCTTCCGATCACTGATCATTTTACCGCCTGTCTGAACAAGCGTCGTCCTTCATTACTACCATGAAAAAACCAAACCAAAGAACACCAAGGTTCTACCTTCATTGCCACCGCCACCAACCCACAGCCTCCAAATCCGCCCCTCAAATATCAGCCCTCCCACTTTCGATTAGTGCGAACCGACCGACAAACAAACCAGTGACCAACTTTTGCCACCCAAAAGTTCACCCGTGATAACGTCTCCATCCCGCCTACACATATGATCAAGTGCTTAAGCCCCGTGGAGATGAAACAAAGACGTGTTGATTGCCTTTGTAGCAAGTGTATGTTGAATTATTTCTCGGGACACAGTGTAAACCACACGCCTTTGTTTTCCTCCAAAAACAGAACCACACAGGCCGGTGACCGAGATACAAAACCATGAGCCTTGAGGACAAGGTTCGTTTTCAGGCTCGGGGTATTGATACTTGCACAAAGAGACCGAGTCTTTATGCAAGATTAACAACTTTGCCAATAAACCTCATGCACGTTTAATGTTTTCATATTTTTTTAGTTACCACGTTTAGTTTATTAGTTCCATGTATGTTTCCTATTTAGTAGGCTAGTTGGTCAGGTAGTTACGATAGCAGTTTGCATCTTTGCTTATAAATTGTAATATCTGTATTAGTTATTAGTATGAAGGAAAAGTAACGTGTCTAGTTCTCTCTTATTTCTTGGCGTCTTGCCCGCTCTAAAGGCCTTATCCATCTCGTCTCGTAACTACTTCTTGAGATATTGATCATCTTTAATTGGTCTCATAACACCCATCACTATAAGTACGTCGGTATTTGTCAACAAAAACCAAACATCAAATTGAGCCATAAAACGGCCAAACACCCAATTGTAACAAAAACCAAACATCATATTGAAAAAAATATATTTCACAATAAAACAAAGAAAAAGATAAATATTCACCAACTTTTTTATTTTTAAAAAAAAAATAAAAAAAAATAAATAAATAAATTGTACTAACAACTAAATAATGCCAAAATTGGTAAGGTATCATATATTTTGTCTGCGAATAGCTCCTATTCTATTTGTACACAAAACTTTAGGTAGCTTTTATAGTTATTAGGTAGTTTAAGGATATGTTTTGTAGATTTTTTTTTTCTTTTTTTTATTATTATTTTTTTGATATATATTAAACTTCATTATTTTTTTATAAAATCGTACCTACATCGAAAGCGTATCAATGTTGGGTACGTTTTGTTTGTAATTCAGAGCTCTTCGTACGAGTATTTTTTTTGTTACATAATTCGTTAGTTATTTGATAGATATTTGATGAATAAAGTTTTTTATATATAAATTTGTAAATATAAAAAAGTTCAGGGTAAATTTTGTCAATCTTCACATAGTTTGGGTGTATTTATTGCATTTTTTTCATTTTTGTCGAAACGACATCTCTGAGCGACGTTGTTTGCTTATTTTTACAACAAAATTGTCATTTTTTTTAAACCTGGTAAAACGACATGACCTTTTTATGAGTATAATTAACTAAAAACCTTGGTAACGTAAATCTAGTATATCCTGGACATTTTATAAAAACATATAGGTTTTTTCTAACTTGTGCAATGTTGGTACACAATTATAACCATTTAATGAACACAAGTTGCCATGTTTAAATATTATTTGATATTAATAATTACCTAATTTCTTTTCATTTACCATGTTTAATATTGTTCTATATGAAAATTAACATAATTTAAGAAATTATTATGTTTAATAAATACACATAAACATGTGCCGTGGTGGCACATATTAGAAAATCCCAAATATATATAGCCTCATCATTCATCAACTATACACCTTAGTTCATTATCACCATATCATATCGTTCGTGAACAAGTTCAAAACTTTTTAAGATACATCTCGTAACGATACTTTTGTTTATCATATATATACGTCAAGTATACCCATATTCAATGATGCCGAAACGTCTCTTCACAAAATTTCTTGGATATGCCACCATATAATGAGCCTTATTCCTCATTAACCTCGATGCTCCTTTCATATGGACGGAGAGATTGTGTCATGCGCCCTCCTCCTGTAGATTGTGGATTAGATTCTGCATTGCATGTACATTTCTTTTACGTTGTGACGATACTTTACGCAAAGAAGCACACTTGTATATCAACCCTGTGTGCCCTTCTCTACTCCCTAGTTAATATCACAGCCAATTATGGTTGTAAAAAATGTCCGGTCACCCCCTTAAATTCCATCTCATCAAAAGCTTTGCAAAATATGAAAATATTAAACTAATAAATACTAATATGGTCGGAATCCTTTTAGTACTTTTTATAACTTATGGCTCCCATAAGAGGCAAATTTAACTTTTTACCACTTCAACTTTAAGATTTTTTTAAGTTTAGTTAACACTTTTGTTTAACTTTTTCCGGCAGACATGGTTTTAAGTGTAAGACATAAAAGTATAAAACATATGTAAAAACAAACATAAAGAATCAGGGTGGTGGTAGATTGGCAGCATGATACTTCACATAGCGGTTGGATGGGGCCATGTGAATTTTTCGACTTAAAGTGATGAAGAAGTAATTCAAAAGAGAAATTTGGATGAAATAACATGAAAGCTTAGCGTGGAATTTATCAAACTGTTCACAAGAAAAATCAACGCCTTAAGATCACAATTTAATCAAAAAATGAAACGAGCAAGATGCACATGATATATACCATCGAACCCTTTTATTAATAACCAATAAAGGATTATATTAAGACAAAAGAATGTTGAAGAACTAGCGTCCTCCTCACCTCTATTTATAGAGATGAGGTGGAAACCATGTAAGAATCGGTTTAGAAAAATCCATGATCGACCTCCTGATGAAGCGGCCATAAGGCCTTTCTTTGCCTTGAAAGGCAAGCTAAACACTTTCTTTGCCTTGAGGTACAATATACACTTAAGTTTCCCTAAACTACGTATAAGTATGACTCTACTGTGACGGGTTTTCCTAAAGAAATCCGTGAAATCTCATGAAAAAGGTCTTTTCCACGGTTTACACTTAATTATTCTGTGTAAAAACCCGTGGGTAAATATTTTCACACTGATTTTCCCACGGGACGTTGACTATTTCCCACAAATATCATTGTGGATAATCCTTGGGTTTATTTTCCCACAGATTTCTCACGAAATTTCCCACGGTTTCTAGTAGCCATTTTCCAAACATTTTCGTGGTTTTTTTGCCACGGATTTCCAGCGATTTTCACACTACAATTCTGCGACAAATTTCTCACGAAATTTCCCACAGTTTCTAGTAACCATTTTTCACACATATCCGTGGTTTTTTTGCCACAGTTTTTCAACAATTTTCACACTACAATTTCTAACGGTTTTATCACAGATTTCTCACAGAAAAATAAATTTTCCCCAAACAATTATGTGAAAATTTTGTGATTATTCCGTGGGAAACAAGTGGCTAAATTCCGTGGTATTTCTATTATAATAGATTTTCCGAACATGTAATACAAAAAACTAGCATTTAAAACAATAAAAACCATTAATAGATAACCAAAATAAACAAATCCATTACCCAAAATTATTACCCAAAATGACATTTGTAAAGAACATGAAGTCATAATCTAAAATATTACATTCCATCAAAACATATGTGAACTTACAAATATATTCAATACATCAATTTTGACCCCAAAAAAAAGTGTGATCTATTTCATCTTTTGGCCACAACCTTGGTTTCGTTGCCTTTCTTCGATGATCTTTATATTTCTCCCATCTTTGCCATGAGTAGCTCTCCGCCCTGTGTTCACAAAGATACAAAACCAAATTAGTGTTTGTAACCAAAATAAAAGAAGCTATGGATACACAAAACTAGAGCTATTTAAATCTAACATAAAGACAATATTATTAGATGTAACAAAAAATCAAAAACTCCTTGGATCTGCAAAGCTGAAACAAATAAAAACTAAAACTTTAGCACTTTCAAAACATTCCAAATTTCAAAATTTTAAAAATTTCTACACTAAGAATTTATGTAAAAATGTCAAACTTCTACACTAACAAATACAAAAAAACGTCAAAACTTCTACAAATTACATACAAAAACTTCTAAATGTATTACAACAATTTAGAAGACACAATTTATCAACTACATATACCAACAAATTTACCTACGACATATACAATAAAATTTACCAAACAATTTAAACAAAATTACAAATACACAAATAAACTTGCAAACATATTCACAAACCGAAATATCCAAACTTTAACAGAAATAAACTTTATACTGTTAGACAAATTTTAGAAAAAACTTTTAATAAACTTTGTATCTATATTTATACAATAAAACAAATATCCTAAGAAATTATAAAAAAGAAATTGTGCATCTTCCAATGATACCAATATATTACTGTAACATGTTTGGTAGATTTATTTTTTTCATTCGTCATGTTAGACCTGTATCCCGGATACAAATAGGCCCCACCTTAGATGAAATTGACCAAGGTTTAACGTGATTGGTTAGTCAACGAATGTTATATTGTAGTCAACCCGATAGTCAAACTAATAGTCAACAAATGTTATGTAAATGATTATGGAAAATATGATATGTCACATTTATAAGGAAAATTGACTTAAGGGACCTAAGTTGCCAAGTGCTAAACATGTTATAAAGTATGTTGTGGCCAAAATAGAAGGAATGAGACTTGAAGGACCTAATGTGCCAATTAGGCAAACATACCACCTACATATGTCTGGAATCCTTCTCCTTGTATCATTAGATTTCCAGAATAATTTAGGTGTGTATGTGTGTGTAGTGAAGTAAAAAAGGAGGGAAAAGAACAAGATTCTCCAATGGTCAAATTGATGAAGGATTAATGCTCCAAACCAAGAAATAAGTTAGTGCTAATCATCCTTACAAGTAAGTAATCCTTTACCCTAAAATAATTGATGAATTATAAATTAGGGTTCATATACCTATTTGGGAAAATTGGGTAAATGATGTTTTTAAGCTAATTAAAGATGTTATGACGATGATGGGTTAAGTTTTATTAAGTTAGTAATTTATGAATTGATCATCACATAATCAAGATATGATTATATGATGATTAGAGGTGTGTAAGAAATGGGATATGGTTATATAAACCATTTTCATAATTATTTAATTATGATTATTAAGTGTTATGATAATTGACCTAGGATGTGAAGAAGAGGCTAATGATGGTATTGATGATGATGATTCTAATTGATATCACTATCTTGGAATTAAGGTAAGTAAACTGGTCATTATATGTTGTTATATGATTCTACACATTATATGTTATGTGATTTTGTTATGCTAAGGAATGGAGTAATTGAATATATGTTTATATAAAGTGTGGTTGAGACTAGTTTGGCTTAACTAGTCATGAAGGTTAGGCAAGGTGGATTAGGCTAAGGTATGTTGATGTTGAACCATAGGAAATGTTTTACTTAAGTGAACCAAAGTACGTGTTAATGTTTAATGATTTGAAATGAGTTATGATGTATAATATATGAATGTATATGATAACATGTTATGAGCGCTTTACTTACTAAGCCTTGTGCTTACGGTTTAAGATGTTAATGTTTTGTAGGTTTAAATGTGAAGGCAAAGGAAATGCTTGGAACTAAGCGCTAAGGTTGGATTATGCTGAAAGTTTAGAAGATTGATAAGAAGGTAAAGCTTAGGTGAATCTGGAGCTCATGACAAGGTTGTCCCCGAGAATCATAAAAGTTTTAATGTTATAGTGTCAAGTCTTTGAAATGTTTTAAGAGTCATTTTACAGGTTTTAAAGCATGTTAAAGAGTTATGTTTAAGTGGTGTATGCAAGCGGGTCAAAAGCAGTGTTTGGCATAACACCCGTCACTTGTAAATCACGTTTAGTGGTCATTATGACCAAGTTTATGCATATATTTGATATTTATAATGACCTAATGATTTCTGGAAGTTTTGGTGTTATGTTATGTTATAGAAGTCGTTTTCCAAAAATGGGTCAAAAGTATATAAAAGGGATATCACGAGAAAATGGGGTGTTTGGGACAAGGTCTATTTTAACCCATTTTGGGTCAAACAGGTCAAGAATGTTTGTAAAACAAAGTATATGGATAAGTGTTTGTAAAGTGGTTAAAATAGTTGGAGAACTAGTGGAGAACTAGTTTGGAGAACTAATTTGGAGAACAGATTTGGAGAACAAATTTGGAGAACTAATTTGGAGAACAAATTTGGAGAACTAATTTGGAAAAATCATATCTTTTTAACCGTAAGTCGTCACGGGTCGAGCCACCCGTCATTTCGAAGATAATTGAGTCTAGTTTCATGTAAAAATACTTTCAAGGGTTAGTTTGTTACATAATTTTATCAGTTCAACGATTAGTAACAGCAGGTCAGTTTTAAGTCAAATCGTTTCCGCGTAAAAGTTTAAATTTCAATGATTTTAAGTCGTGTCATTCACGGGGCGTTACAACTTGGTATCAGAGCTTCGGTTTAAGTAAATTAGGTTTCCACTTTATGTTTCCTAGACTTAAACCACTATTAGATGTGTTGAATGTAAGAGAAGTTAAAGCGAGAAAGTAAATGTTTAAGTTTTGAATCAGATCATGTGATAGTTTACATGAACCTAAGTTGATAATAATGAATGCGTGCTATAGTATTGATCTTTATGTGATATAAGTCCGTAGAGGCCTTGAGGTATCTAAATGATTAGATTGTCATACACCTTGGTTAGTGTCGGTGATCGTATTATGATTATATGAATGTGTGTTGGAATAACGGTATGGAATGTGATTAGAAATGATAAGTGATATTAGAGATGCGATAATTGTGTATTAAAGTATTTGACGCTTAAGGTGTAAAACGTAATAAATGATAAGTGTGCTAAAGTATAATGTGTGATAGCAAGATAAGAATTGTCACGCTAATTGTTAGCGTCTATTAATGTGAAAAAGTAATGAATGAGATTAAGAAATGATGACAAGTAATGATGAAATGAAAATGGTATAGCCATTGTGCTAATTACTAAAAGGGATGAGTTAAGAATGTAAGTAAGAACATAATAATATGTTGTTTAGTAAAACGCCAAGAGATCGTGTTGATGTTTAAAATGAATGTAAAGGATAAACGTATGTTAACATAGGTGTTATCAATCTAACCTATGTAAGGTTAGAAGTGGAAAAGAATCGAGTGGCCTAAAAGAGGTAATGGTAAAGATGTGGAAATGGTTAACTTGAGTTTAAAGAATGTAAGTTGTAATGAGAAGTGTAAACACATAAAAATATGTAAATATGACAAGCGGGTTTCATATACCAATGATGCTTGCTTAAACTTAATAAAAGGAATGAAAAAGTGAGTGTGTTAAAATGTTAATGACTTGGATCTAATGTTAAATGTGAAAGGTTAAAGGTAGCTATCATATAACTGATGAATTAATGATAGTTAATTATGGTATCCTTTGGGATGACCGAGCTAATGTTAATGGTGGTATCCTTTTGGGATGACCAAACAAATAATGTTAATGATGGTATCCTTTGGGATGGCCGAGCTAATGTTAATGATGGTATCCTTTTGGGATGACCAAGCTAATAATGTTAATGATGGTATCCTTTGGGATGGCCGAGCTAATGTTAATGGTGGTATCCTTTGGGAGACCAAGCTAATGATGTTAATGAAGGAATGTATTGCCTTCACCGACAAAGGGTTGCCTATATCTTTGGCATATAAAAATCCCCAAAGTAAATGTGATAATGGTATGGATCAAAGTCTAAAAATAAAATTAATGTGAAGTGTAAAAGAACAAAGAGAAAGAAAGTAAAGTGAAAACTAGTAATAAATCTGAATGTTATGTCGAAAGTGTATAAGTAGGGCGATTTATGATTTCCTTGATTAAATGGATTGGGACGCCTTTTCATTTAATTAAAGAAATTGTGAATCTCGAACCATGAGTTTATGTTTCTTGATTTACATAGACTGGGACGCCTTTCCATGTACATGAGGAAATATAAATGAGTGGGCGTATGTGTTCTCGACATGGCATGAGTAAGGTAAAAAGGGTGGAAAACGAAAGCCTAGAATTAGTTAGAAGTCTTAAGAACTAAGATAGGTGGGATATAATTAGAATGCGACTTTAAATTGAGACATTAAGTGAAACCAGTCGTTTAAGTGTCTTAAGTATGACATGGAAAGATTAAGAATTTGTAATGATATTATAATGTACCTTGATGAGTGGTACAAAATGTGAATAATGATAGTAATGGATGCTAACCTTTATTAGCACCCTTATGTGTAAATACGATGATGTAAGTTAAAGTTTGACCTTATGAAGTCACAATATTGAAATTTCCTACGAGACTTGGAGTCTTTGACAAGGAAATTATAGAAAGAAGTAAAGGAAACAAGGCCCTATAATAAAAATGTTAATGAAATAATGGAATGACCATAGTAGAATGTGAAGGTATTAGTCAATGTTGACTTGTGAAAGTCAAATGCGACCTAAGATTTCCTAAGTGACTTATAATACTTAGCGGAAATCCTTAAAATGAAGTAAAGAAAGTAAGGTGTTAAAAAAAATGTTAAAAGGGTATTGAGATGACTACGGTAAAGATGAGAATCTTAAGTTGTATTAGTTTATATTTGACTTATATAAAGTCAAATTGGCATAAATTTTCTCAAGTAACATATAATCCTTGATTAAAAGTTAGAGTAAAGCAAGTAAGAATGTGGTGTAATAGTGATAAAGTGATCAAATGATATTTTGGTTATAATAAATGTGTCTCGTTTGACATAACAACCTTAGTAAGAGTCGTATGCTCTTAGATAAATCAACAAGAAGTAGAGTGAATTTAGGATTTTTGAATGTGTCAATTTGTGTTGCGGGATCACTTAGATCATTGCAATGAAATGTTTGAATGAAAGTGTGCTTAGTACTAAGAATGGGGTTAAGAAATGACCAAGTCATGGTTAGTAATAGACGAGAGATTTCGAGGACGAAATCTAAATAAGGAGGGTAGAATGGTTAGACCTATATCCCGGATACAAATAGGCCCCACCTTAGATGAAATTGACCAAGGTTTAACGTGATTGGTTAGTCAACGAATGTTATATTGTAGTCAACCCGATAGTCAAACTAATAGTCAACAAATGTTATGTAAATGATTATGGAAAATATGATATGTCACATTTATAAGAAAAATTGACTTAAGGGACCTAAGTTGCCAAGTGCTAAACATGTTATAAAGTATGTTGTGGCCAAAATAGAAGGAATGAGACTTGAAGGACCTAATGTGCCAATTAGGCAAACATACCACCTACATATGTCTGGAATCCTTCTCCTTGTATCATTAGATTTCCAGAATAATTTAGGTGTGTATGTGTGTGTAGTGAAGTAAAAAAGGAGGGAAAAGAACAAGATTCTCCAATGGTCAAATTGATGAAGGATTAATGCTCCAAACCAAGAAATAAGTTAGTGCTAATCATCCTTACAAGTAAGTAATCCTTTACCCTAAAATAATTGATGAATTATAAATTAGGGTTCATATACCTATTTGGGGAAATTGGGTAAATGATGTTTTTAAGCTAATTAAAGATGTTATGATGATGATGGGTTAAGTTTTATTAAGTTAGTAATTTATGGATTGATCATCACATAATCAAGATATGATTATATGATGATTAGAGGTGTGTAAGAAATGGGATATGGTTATATAAACCATTTTCATAATTATTTAATTATGATTATTAAATGTTATGATAATTGACCTAGGATGTGAAGAAGAGGCTAATGATGGTATTGATGATGATGATTCTAATTGATACCACTATCTTGGAATTAAGGTAAGTAAACCGGTCATTATATGTTGTTATATGATTCTACACATTATATGTTATGTGATTTTGTTATGCTAAGGAATGGGGTAATTGAATGTATGTTTATATAAAGTGTGGTTGAGACTAGTTTGGCTTAACTAGTCATGAAGGTTAGGCAAGGTGGATTAGGCTAAGGTATGTTGATGTTGAACCATAGGAAATGTTTTACTTAAGTGAACCAAAGTGCGTGTTAATGTTTAATGATTTGAAATGAGTTATGATGTATAATGTATGAATGTATATGATAACATGTTATGAACGCTTTACTTACTAAGCCTTGTGCTTACGGTTTAAGATGTTAATGTTTTGTAGGTTTAAATGTGAAGGCAAAGGAAATGCTTGGAACTAAGCGCTAAGGTTGGATTATGCGAAAGTTTAGAAGATTGATAAGAAGGTAAAGCTTAGGTAGATATCGAGCTCATGACAAGGTTGTCCCAGAGAATCATTGGAATCACTTCAACCTAAATCAAGTGTTAGTGATTCATATGTAATAGTTAGCTTAATTATGGCCTATATGTTTGTTTTAGTTTAAGCATGAAGAAGGCCCATAAGCTTAGGCCCATGTCCATTAAGGAAAGGAAGGGAGTAGGGTGTTGCCTAGCTCCCTTCCTATAAATACTTTGTAATAACCTCACTGAGGGTTGGTTGTTCATTTTATTCATTCACCTTTTCGCATAACCTTTCACATAGTATTTCGTGTGTGTGTTTAACGTGTTCAACCAATCTCTTCTCTTCTACTCTTTCTATTGATGCTTGTGTTGTAAACTTAGTGACCTAACAGTGGTATCAATCGCCAAATAGTTGGGTGAACGTATTGTTCTTGAAGTGGGTTTTGGTCCTACGCGTAGAACATACGGTTCATGGTTTGAACTTTGATTTGCTTAAAAACTCATTTTTTACACTTTTTAATCCAAGATTCTTGTACTTTCAACGTTTTAAGGTGTTAAAATAACTGTTTTTGGCATAAAGTTTCAAACGTTACGCGTGGATCATCGCTTTTAAGCTAGTTTTGTACGAGGGTTTCGCTTCTCGCAGAACCGCTTTAGACGCTTTGGTTCATCAAGTTTCACACTTTTGTGTTATTTTGGTGATATTGAAGCTATTTCATCACAAAAATCTGGTTTAGAAACATCTTTGGGCAACAATCATTTTTACGAGTAAGTCTACGCGTAGCAAAACCCTAAAACTACGCGTAACTTGGTTCTTGGTTTGATCTTCAGTTTCGTCGTTTTCTCCGTGTTTTCTAGCTTGGATAAGCCTGAAAATACGTTGACTTGGGATATCTTTTGCACTGTGATAGTGTAAAAGATCACTTGGGCTAAAAACCCTAAACTTACGCGTAGAACCTCTTACGCATAAGATTCATCTTACGCCTAAGCTTTGTCTTATGCATAAGGTAATCCTCGCCTAAGTTTCTACGCATAACTTCATGCTTACGCATAACTTTAGTGTTTTCTCCTTACTTACGCCAGTAAGCTAAACCTCGCGTAACTTTTGGTCATTCCAGCGTAACTTTGGTGTTTTTACGCATAAGTACTACTTGGTTTATTGTGATTTCTCGCCTAAGGATACTTCATCAACAAAGGTTCATTCGACTACAAAGATCCATTTTATAACACAAGTTTTTAACATGTCACAACCACCGTACTCTAACTATTTCCCTTACACTTATACTCAACGTCAACAACAATTAAGTCCACAACATCAACAATGGAATCAACAACAAGCAATTTATCAACAACAATTTAATCAACAACATACTCTACAACTTGCTGCAAATCCACAACCTCAAATGGTTCAACCACCACCAAGTCTTCAAGTACAACCCTACATAAACGAATTCAATCAACATCCATCAAGGAACACTATGAAGGAACCCACTTGGTTTGCAAAGATGTGTGAAGCTTTAAGCAGCCAACAATCAATTCACGAGGCTAGATCACTTGATAGACCTCCAATGCTCACTCCGGAAACTACGATCAATGGGTGATTAGGTTCTTTAGGTTTTGTGATCCAAGAAGCCACATGGAAAGTTCTTAAAGAAGGTTATCTTGGAAGGTCCATTTCGGATGCCTAGTGTCATTGTACCCGGAGATCCAAATGCTAATCCACCAAGAGATGAACAATCAAACATTGCTATCATTGCGGACTGAACGCTGCGAACTTCTACACTATGAAGCTAATGAGCTTGCAATGCAATATATCCTTTTAGGATTACCAAACCCAATTCTTGAAGTGTTGATGCTCAAAAGACGCAAAGGCAATGTGGGAACATATTCATCTTCTTATGGAAGGATCTCGCACTCAATCGGGAGGATATGGAATCCAAAATTTACTTGGCTTATGAACACTTCATGATTGAACACGGAGAGACACTAGACTCTTATCATCATCGATTCTCGACATCATTAATGATTTGGATAAACACAACATCATCATGCCAAGAATTGCGATTAATACTAAGTTCCTTAGTAGTCTTGGTCTGAATGGGAGAAGTATGTCATTTTTCTCCGTCAAGCGAAGAACATGCATCATTCTACATACGGATTGTTGTACGATTACTTGAAGCCTCATCAAAAGGAAGTTGATAAGGAAAGGATTCTCCGTGCTCAAATTGCTTCACCTTCACATCCGGAAAATCAACAACTTGCCTTGTATGCTCAAAACAGTTATCCTCCTCAACCAGCAACTCAACCAATCGCCACACCCACCACATGATCAATCACAAGAATCTCAACAAACTCAATTTTTCCTTACAACAACAACAATGATCGGGCACATTATAGTCAAGCTAATGAGGAATCCGATCCGTTGAAGCATTGCAACAAGGATTTGTTATGATTGCTAATGCTTTTGGCGTTATACAAACAAATCCAACAATCGCATTCGTTCCTCATCTAACATAAGGAATCAGTCATTGTGAACAATGGACGAGTTGAAGTTCGAGAATCGTGGTTATGGTCGTCGGATGGGCGGTGGTCAAGGGTTTAATGCTATGGGTAGGAATAACAACAGCTCAAATGGTGGAGCAGGAAATGCTCGTAATGGGTTGAATGGTCTTGATGCTACAACCGCAATGAGAAGGACACACAGCTAATGCATGCCCAAAGCCGAGGACTAGGGGCGGTCTTATCAAAAGAGGCTCTTCTTTTGGCTCTTAAGGATGAAGTCGGTGGAACTCTCACGAGACAAAAAGAGATTTATGGCGATCTGCACTGAGATGATGATATGGAGGACTTGCGAGGCCAATGCATTTTATTATGTTGATGGCTAATATGCATGAGTTACACATGAGTGACACAGCCCGATGTATGACAACGATGGCTTGTCCTGTGCCGAACACACCATATTTATCTACGATTTAATATCTCCGCCAACATCCGAATCCAAGAGGCTCGGAATGTTCAAAATGAGTCGTCCACATCTCATTCGATGATTTTCAACTAGACCCGTAGTTACATTTGATGATCAAGATGACCTTATGGTTTCCTTGATAATCAAATTGACTCGTCGGTTATACTTGAGGATCTAAATAATGATCATGTTGTGACTCACGTTGAACACACCGAACTTTGCCTCGTCCGGATGTTGATCCGTTACTAAAACCAACAAACCATAGTGGAAGAATGTCGATGCGATGAATCGGGACTTAAAAGTAAAAATGCATTGTTAACCAAGGATTTTGAATGTTTACAAATGCAACTCAACTTTTTAAAACTCAAGAAAACGTGAAAAAGGTTTTGAAGCCGCTTTTGCTAAATCTCATCAAAGCGAAAAATATTTAGAGAGACGGATCGTGATCTAGCCGCTCAAGAATGCTTTGTTGTCGAAATAGAACAACTAAAATATGAACATAAAAAGCAAATTAACGCTCACCTTGGAAAATCAAAAGCTAAGGTGAGTTATTAACTTGTCAAAACAGTCTCTGCATACAAAAAGCATTCAACGAAACGAATAGATGATCATCTTGAAGAAATTATCGATTGCAAAACAAACTTAAAGAGTTTAAAATTGTTGTTTACAAACATGGTGAGTCGGTCACGACTATTGAAAAGTTTACTTTAAACCCAATCCAAATGGATATGGACCTAATCTTCGATTACAAACCTAAGCTTTCAACCAAAACATTCAAACCAAATCACAAGTTTCGGTGCAGAATATAAAATTGATAATTACATTATGAGTGTTGTTGAATATCACCGTCAAGAGGAATTAGATGCGTAAGACGAGTCGATCAAAATTAGAAACTGTTGTTTACAAAGAACTTTTAACTATTCAAAACCGTCACTTCGTCACACCAACGGATTCTTCTAACACACCAAGGATTATCATAAAATGTCCGAGTCTTCTAATGTTAATCCCAAACAGATTATGCACAAACTTATGGTCCTTTACCTTCCATCGATTGAAGTAAACTCAAAACTCGAAAATCGCAAAATTCTTAGATATTTTGACCTTTCATGGTGACCTCAAACTTTTACAACATGAGACGAATATCATTACGAAATCAAAGTTCAACATTTTCAATCGCCTCGCGCGAGAAAAAGAGAAACATTTTTCGGAAAAATCTTTTACCATATGTTAAAATTTGAAACATTGTGCATTGTCTTGGGAGCAGGACTTTCATAAGGAACTTGGATTGATGAAGGTCGTTTTCGAGAAAGCGAAACATCTATTTCTAATACTAAGCGTAAAAGAAAATTTTGAGAAAGATGTTGATCGACTCTTGGAAGATGTTATATGTCTTGATGTCTATAATCTTTGTGTTATTGAATTCTTTGTCATATGCATCGATTATATCTCTGTTGATCTTTGTTGATAATGTTGTAATCATGAGAATACCGATAATGTACTTGGATCGAGTCTTTAAAAGTTGAAAATGAACGTCTCTTAAACTAGCTTTCAAATGCAAAACGTCGTCTTCAATGGTGTCAAAAGATTGTCAAAATCGTGAACTTGCTTTCAACAACAAAATCCACCATTGCAATCAAACAATTTTAATCCAAAATTTGAGCAACTGGATGATCAAACGTGTCTTTGAAAAGTCAAATCTCAAAATATGAACAAGAACTTGTAAAAGTTAAACAGAATATGGTGTCATATTTGATTTACTCAATAAGACTCGTCATGAAGCATCAAACGAACTTGATCACTATCTTGCACACACTAGAGAAGTAATGAATTTTCTTGGTAATATTCGCTACGAAAATCAAGATTTGATTCACACTATCTTTAAGTTAAGAGAAATGTTAGGAAAGTATGAACAACTTCCGCCAACGATCATTAAGAGAATAGCACCAGTAACACTTAGAAAACGTGAACCCGTAATGCCTACCGCCAAAACACAAGTTGCTAACGTGCTTCCTTCTCTCGAAACAGAATAGTTGCCTCTTTTCCAAACGTCTGCACTTCACGACCTAGGAGCACTACATCAAGAATAGGAAGTTGCGACCTAAGAAAAGATCAATAAGGAATGCTAAAGTGAAGAACACCCTAGGACTATGAATAAGACTCACGTTGCTTCCACTATAGATATTGCGTCGACAAATGTAATAGAAATAGTGATGTAACGAATGCAAAACTTTAAGTACTTTTGATATTGATCGATGCACCTTGTGTTATTTGTCGTAAAAGTATGAATTCGATTGTCATGACAAATGTGTTGCTAAAGCTATCATCTCTCGTTTACGCCTCTTTAGATTCTAGGAAACACATTGTCTTGTCCTGCTGCTCGGTTTCACCTCCAAAGAATGTAGTACCACCTAGTGCATTCACTAAGACTAAAGCAAATACTAGTTGGAGATGGCGAAATGGATATATAACACACTAGGATTTAAATGGATTCCTAAAGTTATTGATGTGTGTATGTATACTATAATCTGCTCGGGAACCCTCTAACATTTGGGTTCCACATCTACTTCTATTCCATCCGTGTCGTCTGCATGTAATGCAGTGATACTATCATTCTCGGATTGTTGATAGCGGATGTTCCCGGCACATGACAGAACCTTAAACTATTATCAAACTTTATTGCAAAGTTCATTGGCACCGTCGGATTCGGAATGATCACTTTGCGGCTATCATGGGCTCTGAGACTATATCAATGGCAACATCAAAATTAGCGAGGTTTATTATGTGGAAGGCCTCGGTCACAACTGCTTTCGATGGGTCGGCCGTGATAGAGATTTGGAGGTTGCTTTCAGGAGAAATCTTGTTTCATTCATGATCTACAAGGAAACGACCTTATGTCCGCTCGTGTAATTCTAGTCTCTACACTATCTCTATGCAAGACATGGTTGCTTCATCTCCCATCCGCTTACTTTCAAAGGAAACATCCACAAAATCCAGGCTATGGCACCGTCGTCTCTCACATTTAAAGTTTCAAACTATAACCAATCTTGCTCGACACAAACTAGTTGAAGGTCTCCCACGATTCCAGATTCTAAAGATCACCTTTGCTCGACCGTGAACAAGGGAAAAGCACTCGTGCTCATTTTCCTTCAAAGGTGGAACACAACTCTCAAAGATGTGCTTCATCTTCTTCACATAGATTTGTATGGCCCGATCGCGCGTGCAAACGATTAATGGCAAACGCTACATCTTAGTAATTGTTGATGACTATTCACGCTGGACTTGGGTCTACTTTCTTGAAGCAAAGATCAAGCTCCACAGATGATCATCACCTTCTCATGAAAATCTGAGTTCGACTCAAACACCGTCGAGACATCGTAATGCATAAAGGAACCGAATTTGTAAACAAAACTCTTCGTGAATTTTATGAGCAAGTGGGAATTCAACATCGACATCTATTGCATGTACACGAACAAAACGGAGTTGTTGAAAGACGAAACCGAACGTTAGTGGAAGCGCAAGAACAATGTTAATCAATGCTAAACTCCCAGACACTTGTGGGCGAAGTTGTATCTACTTCATGCTATACTCAAACCGTTCTATGATTACAAACGCCACAACAAAATACCTTTCGAGCTTGTCTACAACGAAAACCGAATCTCAAAACCGTTCATGTATTTGGATCTCTTTGCTATCCGAATAATGATCGTGATGAATTTGGAAAGCTCAAAGCCAAAGTCGACATTGGAGTCTTTATCGATATTGTGATAATTCTAAAGGTTTCGAATCTGGAATCGCCGAACAAAGGAGGTTATGGAAATGATTCATGCTCATTTTGATGAACTTACGGAGATGGCTTCCGAGTACAACACTTGGAACCCGGTCACAACCGCTTAACCTTCCTCAACCCCATCATCACCGAAAGCCCCCACTCACTCGTCAACAAATGGAAAGACTCTTTGCTCATTGCTCGGTGAAGATATTGATGAACGTGCTCGGTGTATCCGTTGTTTCACCGCTCAACCCGATACTACTCTTATACCGACACACGATACAACAACTACGGTTGAAGCACCACCACCTGACTCCACCACAACAGTTGAACAAACCGCATCCAACAATGATGAACCGGTGATGATGTTCGAATGAAGTACCTCACCGCAGATTTTGATCCAAATCGTTCTTTAACCCGTTTGCTAATGAGATGTCGCGAATCTTCAACAAGCCATTTGAATCCTCAAAATCGCACAATGTATACCAACATCAACCTCTACACATAGATGGACAAAAGACCATCCTCCGGAAAATATTATTGGCAACCCGAATCAACTGTCGTTACGAGACAACGTCTTCACTCGGATGGTGAACATTGCATTTATGCACTCACCGTCTCGCTAACTGAGCCTAAAAACATTAAAGACGTAATGACAAAAGACAACCGGATTGAATCCATGCAAGAAGAACTCAACCAATTCAAACTTCTTGAAGTATGGGAACCGTTGAAAACCAACAGGGGTCTACGTCATTGGTCTCAAATGGATTTGGAAGAACAAATTGGATGTTGAAGGAACGTAATCCGAAATAAGTCACGCCTAGTTGCTAAGGGTTATCGTCGGGAAGAGGTATAGACTTTGAAGAATCTTTTGCTCCATTTGCTCGCCTTGAGGTCGCTCGATATTTCTCGCGTCATGCTCATATGAATACGACGGTCTTCGGATGGATGTCAAACCGTGTTTCTCAATGGAAAACTTAAAGAAACGGTTTATGTCACCAACCGAAGGATTCGTTGATCCCGAGTTCCCAACCATGTCTACAAACCGAACAAAGCTCATATGGTCTCAAACAAGCTCCTGCATGGTACGATAAGCTATCATCTTTCCTCATTGCCAATAATTTCACCAAAGGTTGATCGACCCTACTCTTTTCATACAATATCACTGGGCACATATCTTAATTGTTCAAATTTACGTGGATGACATCATTTTGGGTCTACACATAAAAAGTACTCAATCGCTTTGCAAAACTAATGAAGAAAATTTTTGAAATATCCATGATGGGTGAACTTACGTTCTTTCTAGGACTGCAAGTTCATCAATCACCCGTTATATTTTCTTTCATCGGTCCAAATTTGCCCTTGAATTGTTAAACAAATTTGGAATGAAAACCTGTGACACTTATGCCACACCAATGACTCATACCAAGCTGCTAGACGATTTACATGGGAAATTAGTGGACCCTACAAAATACCGTAGTATTATTGGGTCTCTCATGTATCTAACAACAAGCAGGCCGATATTGTATTTGCCGCTTATCTCGCTCCGTTATCGATCGAGACCAATCAAACCCACCTCTACGAGGCTAAAAGAACTCCGATACATCAAGGGAACCATTAACTGGGATCCGGTATCCGGCGGATTCGGTTTTGAACTAATCGCTTTTCGATGATCGATCACGCAGGATGTTTAGATTCACGAAAAAGTACTTCAGAACACTACAATTTCTTGGTGATAAACCGTGTCTTGGCAATCGAAGAAGCGGATTGTACATCGATGTCATCAATCGAAGCGTAATATGTAGCCATGTCGTGTTGTGCTCAAGTCATCCGGATGAGAACACAACTCAAAGACTATGGTTACGTGTTTGATGAGAATCCGATGTCTTTGCGACAATCGGAGTGCCATTGCGATCTCGTGCAACTCGCCAAGACTCGAAATCAAAGCACATCGATCTTCGCTATCATTTCATCGAGGGCCACATGGAGCAGTGCAGTTGAATTATACTGTGGTTACGAAATACCAATTGGCGATCTTCTCACCAAAGCCTTGCCTCCCGCTAGGTTTAATGAGTTGGTCCACCGGATTGGTATGCGGTGTTTGACTCAAGAGGAATTGGATGAACTCTTAAAATGCCTTAAAACCGACCAAACACCAAAACTCTCTTTGTAAATATTTTCAAAACAAAACATAGAAATATAAAACCCGATAAAACAACAAAAATATTCTTCTATCTATTTTTCTTTCAACATGGCAAGTACATTTCTTCCACAACACTCTAATCTTTCAAAATTCAAAGATTTTCCGATCAAGTGTTGAGGGGAGAAAATAAATACTTAATGCTTCAAAATAATCAGTACTTGCATGTTATACTATCCCGATTGATTCTTTAATAATGGTGGTCAAATTTACGGTTCACCGACACTCCTCGGACTAAAATTTATAACCTTTCATTATTTCTTAAGTCGAGGTGGAGTGTCGTCAAGTTTCTTTCTTAAAATCTTTCGTTTGGTAACCAAAATGGAAGTTAAAAGGCTTTGATTGAAAATGAAAAGGTGGAGTGACTGAAAGCGTCAAAAGCTTAAAGTTATTTTTTTAATAAAACACTCCACCAACCTCATTTATTTCATCTCATTTATTACACAACCAAACTCATCCTACGCCTAAGAATCGTTCAACAAATCCGTGTTTTGGATCATAATTTCGTAAGTGGTTTAATGTTTCTTACATTATTTCAAACAATGGTTTTGATTTTTACATAAATCCAACGGTCAAAATGTTGTATATGCTTGATTTTGTGTTCTACGCATATGCGTATGAACACATGATTAAGATTGTGTGTTTGTGGTTAAAAGATCGTGTCAAAATGTTTCTATTACATCAATGATATCATTTTATCCTCAAATGCACCCGGATACACTAATTGATGGATTTTGGAAATTAGGGTTTATCACGTGGGTTTGGGTGTTTTCAAATGTGAACGTTTTTGGTAATAAAGATTGTTATAATAGGTTGTTTTAAAGTTGAATTGATGATATTAAAGCCTTAACTTGCCCGAAACATAAAAAGTGAAAGAACCGAAATTTAGGGTTTATGTTCATACGGTTTGGGTATTTTTTATTCATTACCCGTTTGATGTTAAAACTTGGATAAAACAACTCTATAGGCTTTCTAGACTTACCGTAAAAACTTTGGTGCAAATCCTATGGCTAGATTTCATACGCGTAACTCATGAACTTTAGGGTTTAGTCTTACGCGTAAGACTCTTTCGCCGTAAACTGCTTGATAAGTTTTCATGCCATGATCTGTTATAGAATGAGTGTATGTGTTAATATTGATGTTGTGATGAATTTATTTCGTGTTTGCTACTCGTAAAAATCAAAATCAAGGTTGTTAACCATCTACGCATAAGGATCACCACAGCGTAGCATGTTATGCGTAAGAGAAATCTTATGCGTAGCGTTTACGCGTAAGGTTCTACAAAGGGACTCTGGCGTATCTCATGAAGGATATGCGAACAATGACCTCACGCATAAGGTCTACTCTTACGAGTAAGCCTTACGCGTAAGGTTTTATATACGCCACACGTAAGCTTTACGCATAAGGTCCCCTTCCCACACGTAATATTTCTTACGCTGTAAGTAAGGATCCTACACATAAGCTTGCGTCACGCATATACTTCTCATGTTTACGCATAAGCTACCATTTCTACGCCTAAGCCTTGATCAAACCTTCATTATGAATTGTTACTCGTGCAAACTTGTAAATAAATAAATCATAACGTCACGAAACCAATAATTCACTAATAAGCAAACGTTTAATATGTTGTGTTAAATAAGTGATAACATAAACTTTAAAGCTTAAAGTTAACTAACTCACGAAACTTATCACGACGTCATTGGACTATTGAACAAACAAGTGACTTTGGACTCAGAACAATCATTGACATTGCACATTCAATAATTAGACTATAAAACCATCATTGACTAACATAATGTCTTTCAATATGTTGGTTCTTTTGGCTAAATGTGTTTCGAGATCACGACATGGAAGCTCAAATGAATGTGGATGCACCAAATGTTCTCATCATTGTTGATATCTTCCCGCATGGCTATCCAATGAAGATTGGAAAGAACAATCTGAGTTGACTTTGAAACTCTCACCGCTCGGAATCTTCTTATCTCATTGCGGTGGATATTACGAAGAATCATCCCTATCGAACATGCTCACCAACTCGCCATCGTTCAAAATCTACATACAGCAATTCGGAATACAATGCGAGGATCAAACGTCAAAGTGCGGTAACAGTGACACTTAATCACAAACAAGTTACCATCACATGCAGACTTAAAGTCGTTTCTTCTCATTCGACATCGAGCCAACCGAATTCAATGCCACACCCATCAAGAAACTGCTCGCAATTTTTTCTTGATATTAGGTACGCATTTAAGCTTGTGGAGTTATCTCTAAGCATTCACACGTGGATCTTAAAAACATTCCTCACCTGGAGAACCCTTTATATCATCATCACAAAATCTGCTTACGGTCGTGACAAAGGCTATGAAAGCATCCCAAGCTCATGGAACGCAAATCTTTGGGCTTTGATCAACATGAAGCACATCAAAGTTGAAGCTCGATATGGGAGGACATGATGACATTCCTCAAAAGCTTGGCTCAAAGATTCCTTATATCGGATATACTAAACCTGTTGATCCAAAGAGCACTGGGGTATAACCCAGATATCCCCAAGAGAATCAATGACCCCGACAATCACGACATGTTATGCGAACCCACTCACAATCGGTTAGGAGTCAACTACCAAGAAACAAGGTGTTGTGTTGCGGATCACCTTCTCTCTCTGAACTCAAACAATATACTCTTTACAAAAGGTATCTAGTACCGGAAGAGAACAAAGTTGGTTTTCTCGATGATAAATCTTACCGCACACCTACCGGAAAACCGTAAGAGGAAGTGCGGAAGTCGCAAGCACCGAGTCAAAGGAAGTTCCCCAAGAGGAAACATGACATGACGGAGAGTTCCTTCTAAGGAAGCTATTCCTATTCCCACACCCAAGCCTGAACCGCCAAGAAAGCTTGTGGGCGGCTCGAGGTACGTAATCGGAAGAGATCTTCTACTCAAAACTACAACCGATACTAATCCTTCAAGAATAAACCTCCCATCCCGTAGCTAAACACGACAAGGGAAAGACTCCGATAATTGAGCAAGACGAAGCTCGATAAAGAGCAACCGGATACAACATACGACAAGTTCAAAATTATTAGGCTCCAACACATTGCGAAAGAATTTGCTAAGGATCGAATGGGTGGCCCTTGAGGTCAGTGGTGGAGTTCAACCAACACCAATTCACGATACGGTTAATCGACGATAAGTGGAACCGTGCCACCACTCGAGCAACAACAAAAGCAACATGAGGAGTCTATTAAGTTTGACATTGAGGAACCGGATCGAGAAGTCCGAAAAAGAAAAAGGCGATGAAGGTTGCAGCGACTAACGCTAAAGCGTATGAAGATGCTGGATTAAAGCCGATGAAAAATCTAAGTCCGGAAATGATGAAGATGTTGATTATGAAAAGTTTACGATAAGATCGTTTATAAGCTCAACTAGGATAACAATAACATATACATACGCAATGAATAATAAAGAACATCAATGTTATTGCTAAAGGTTTTCATTCACTAACACTAACTAACCTTAGACGTTTATAGGAACACGTTTACTAACTAAACTAATAACCTAGGCGCTTACGAACATACGCCTGGGACACACACACACCTTTACTAGACGCCTACATTATGGAAGACTTAATTAAACCTACACCTATGTCCTCTTTATACACTGAGGATTATGGTTTACAAATCTCTACTAGGACTAATAAACAAAACTTTTTTGACAAGTCTTCCATCTTTAGGGCTTCATTCGTCAGTATTAAGTCCCTCTTGTTTATTCTTTTGTCTTATCAACTCAAACATATAATTAAAACAATCTTCCCTAGTTGATAATGACAAAACCATTCTTGAACGAACTTCCCTAGACGAAGTAGAAAATTGAGATCGGGATCTCACCATGAATGAAACAAGTATGTCTTCCTTTGTCTTCCCTTAATCCATGCCATGCCACTTAAACAAGATTTCAATAAAATCTGCAGTACTGAAGCAGTACTTTGCAACAGTACTTTCATCTAAACATGCAGCAGCAGTACTTTGAAAAATTTGCAGTACTTTCGAACAATAACTGATCCAAACTGTATTAACCAATTTAAAAGTGACATACCAATATCCATGTGCTAGAGCAGTACACGAATAGTAAAAAAATAAGCAATCAGTAGCCATGGTACCATGATCCCACATGAACCATGCAATTTGAAGCCAATAAAAACCATATCCCACGTGGTCATCAATATTCATTCTTATAACCAAGTAACACTCGTGGGTCCCGCGTCTAGTTTGTGATAATATTGCCTTCATATTAGCAAACCCACGTGACAGTGAGAGCAATTCACTTGCTTAGAAACAGCCAATCATAACGCAATACCATGAAACCACCTACTCATTACAATAATTCACATTCATCTACACGTGTTCGTTGCATCAGATTCAAATGAGTATCATGTATTATACTAGTAGGAACAAAATAATATCATGCCTCATGTGATCATTGTGACTTGAAGCAATTAAAATAATAACGAAAACGAGTAGGATCTGATGTCTCACAAATATTTAGTAACCCAGTGTGAAACCAATAAATGTAGTACTCGTGCATCGAAAACCCCCCACAAGATAATTAGCCCATCATTGACTAGTACATACGTGTAGATAACCAAAAGTTTAAGCACATACGAGATTCAAAAATAATAAGCGTGTATGAGATCCACTTTGACCAGTACAATCAAAACACATATCTGGATCGATCTCACGTCTGCCGCCTCTTTTCACAACTGCTGCTAAACCGAATCTTTAATAAAACCTTAAACACCGAATCACTGTGCCTTCACCAAACCGATTTTCTTCGACAACAAACCTTGTAAATCCTATATCAAGAGCTCCCCGCTCAAACCAATTGATAAGATCGTTTATAAGTTCAATTTAGGGATAATGATAACATATACATACGCAACTAATAATAAAGAACATCAATGTTATTCTAAAGGTTTTCATTCAAGAACACTAACTAACCTTAGACGTTTATAGAACACGCTTCTAACTAAACTAATAACCCAGCGCGTTACGTGAACATACGCCAGACACACACACACCTTTACTAGACGTCTACATTATGGAAGACTTAATTAAACCTACACCTATGTCCTCTTTATATACTAGAGGATTAGGGTTTACAAAACTCTACTAAGGACTAATAAATAAAACTTCTTTGCAAAGCAAGTCCTTCCATCTTTTTGTAGGTTTCCTTCTTGTCGTATTAAGTCCCTCTTGTTTCATTCTTTTTGTCTTATCAACTCAAACATATAATTCCCAACAGTTTCTTCTTGACAGTCCTGTACGGTCTAAGGAGAAAACTTCTGAACCATCAAAGGACCCTGAATCTCCTCACATCTCATCATCATTAGATTCATCTTCTCACTCTTCACCACCACCATCAAAAAGAACAACGAGATCCACATCCAGATCAGTGAAGAAGCCAACTGCCTCTTGGATCTCTTAAGCAAAGACCAGAATCGTTAAAGCCGTCAAGCGGGTTAGAGAAAGATATTACAAAAGAAGTTAGATTTTCTTCTTGACGGATCATGATCTTCATGATGAGAAAGACAAGATGCAAGTTGAAAGGGAGTATGTCCGAAGCTCATGAAAGATGATCTTCGGGAAAATGGACGAGATGATCAAAGGTTACACTCACAAGTACTTTCTTGACATCGTTCATGGAGTTACTAAGGAGTCGCTTCACCAAACAACTCTATCCGAATCTCTTACACTGCCAAATGGACTATGAAATCAACTCCAATGCATGTGAACATCAATCCAGTTGATCTCATAATCTTCTCGATCTCGAATTGGTTAACCGGTGGTAGCTCAAATGTCAAAGCGATCCGCAACATTTGCCTCTTATGAAGGTAAATTGTTTGAAGCATCTTTGGAATACCAACTAAAATTAGCATGCAGAAGAAGTCGAAAGGCCTAAGCGTCCAGCCGACGATGAAGATAAGGACCAGGATAAGAATGACGAGCCTAAAAGCCCAAGAAGTCGGTGAATCATCTATGCAACCTCCACCCAAACGGACTCCAAGACAACAAAGGTCTCCTCCTCGTTCTTCTCTTGAAAACCTCGATTCTTGAGTTACCACCCTGCACTCGTAAAACCGGTGATCACTTCGAGTATCTGGTGGTGACGATGAGGAATTCCATGAGCCCCAACAACAACCCGCCTCCCGACAAAGTTAAGAAACCGTAATCCTCATCCAAGCCTAAGAAAAAGAAGAAGAAGGCGCCTATGACCGGCATCTTATCATGGCTGAGCGAAGATAACACGAGGAATTTGAATGGTTTTCTACACTTGTTAATTCCACTCCTACCCAAATGAAGGTCAAGATCCGGTAGACGGTAATACATTGGAGCATGCTAAGATATTGCAAGAAAATTCCGAGTAAAGAAGATGACGAAATCGAGTTGAAGCGAATCAAGAATGAAGTATTTCAACCGCTCAAAGATACTCGGAAAGTGCTATTGAAGTCGAGCATCACCTTCATAATATAGCACGAGCAATGTCTAACAACATGGATTGGCTCAACCTCAAGCAAGCATCGACTTCACCAAACGGGACAACCCTCCATATTACACCGATTGGTCTAAACCTCTACCAACAATTGTGACCAGATCGACCTAGAATTCCATTCCGATATTTCTTCAACAAAGATTTGGAATTCCTTCTACACGGTGGCGATGGTTCAAGGAAATACACTACATCTCGACACTTCCATTCCTCGGCGACCATATACTCTAACCGCATAGCCATCGAGGAAAGGGCTAACCACATGTTCTCCAACAATGTGGAAGAGTATGACGGTGATGCAATGTAGGGGATTCACCATTGTCCGGAACGCCAAAGAATCTACTACGTGTCGCCGTGTTCAAGTCTCAACATGAAGTGTTCAAGACTAATAGTATCGTTGCCATCAAACATGTTGATCTTTCGTCTAAATGAGACTACACTTACCTCAAGAATATTGTGGTCAAAAGGCAAGACGAAAGGGACTATGCATTCTCTCAAGCGGACTTTGAGAATTTATCTCTCAACGACATTGAAGACATGTACCTTGCCAAAGCACGTGGACGCATGAGATAATTCTCGATCAAGTGCAACGTGAATTCATCAAGTCCTTGCTTATCTTCATCATACGCATAGTCATCAAAGAGCGTGTAGAAGATCTCCAGCTTTCAGTTGAATCATATCAGACCCATGTCAACTTCACTCCACCTCAGCTAGATCTTCTCGACATCAACCAGCTTTCACAATACACACTCATCAGCCAACCATTCGGAGTGGTTTACCTTAGTGAAACACAACGCAATTGCTTGATGGCGTGTAGAGATCTTCACAACTTTGGGGATCACACATTGAAGAAGGTTAGGGACGGATTGGCTTATAGGTTGAAGGATATTCATGAAGGAATTGGGTCACAAAGGCGATGGAATTCTAAGGATAGACGGGATGTGAGGAGGATCATCAGAAAGATTGATGAAAGGTTGTATCGAAGGGATCAGTTCAGAACTTTGGAAAGCTTTGTTGGTGGTCGACCGGGATCAACATCACCGCTATCAGCATACTGCTCGCATTCCCCGCAACATCACTGGACTTCTGGTACCCTCGAACCGCTTCTATTTCATATAATTTGGATGTGTGATTATATATGTCTATGGCTTGCACACATAACGATGTACAACCCGTAATTGTCAAGAAAGGACCACGTGGTACGCTTGATGCACAATCCTTATAAAAGGAGCGGCTTCTAATTTTGAGTAAACCTTATCAAACCTTTCACTTTTCAAAGGTTTTACTCAAAAGAACAAGTACTTCCCTTATTATTTTCAAAACCTCAACCTTTTATATCACTTGTTGAGGGGAGTATTTGAGTTAAAACTTTGTTCACCAAAATGTTCTTTGTGTCACTCTTCCATGACACTCGAAATGGTCATATTTATCCTCAAATCTTCAAAAACAACATTTTATATGCCATTTTTTAGGGGGAGAAAATTATGTGATAAGAAATATGTTGTGTAAATGCAAATGAATCTTTGTGCCATAGACTTAACCAACGAATTGACGATACTGATAACACGCAGATTGTGCATGTTTTTAGTAGCATTGTGTGTACTTTTATATCTGTTATTTGGTTATATTTGTGTGATTTTAGCACTTAATCGTATCTAGAGATGTTTGTCTAGTATTCATAACCAAGTGCGAGAAATGGAGGAAAATGTGGAAATATGCGGTTAATCGAAGATTCCGTCTCGATAAAAGCTAAATCCCAAGCACCTTTGAAGACTTTAGTGATTGAAGAACCAAGTTCTACAAGTCGAGTAAAGAGAGAAAGATCAAGTTTCTTGTCTCGAAGATCCAACGGATCCGGTTACACCTTCACCGAATCGGTTGGCATTTGGTCGAATTCATGTTTTGCCATGACCGACCGATCGGTCGCAACCCGCAACCGGATCGGTCGGTGTGTTATTATTGAAGACCAACCGGATCGGTTGGTCGTATGACCGATCCGGTTGGAGAAGCTGCATTGTCAAATCTTCATCACTAAGCTTCCCTTTGCATCCAAACGATTCTAGGTCCTTCTCTTGGTGTATTCTAGTCCCTTCCTTACTCCTTGGAGGCCAAGTCAAGCATTTAACACCCTAGGCCTTGGAAGTAGTATAAATAGAGGCTAATTGTGAGCATATTAGACACACTTCAATTACATAGCTCTCTACTCATCAAACCAAACCTTAACCTCCACGAAATTCGTCCTTAGAAATCCGGAGAGTTTGGAGTTCGAAGTTCCACCCTTGAAGCCAAAACACTAAGAAGTCCACCACGATCCTTTGGGAATCATTACTTCATCATTTGTAATCTTATTCCAAGCATTGTAAGACTTTTAAATCATGTTTTCTAATGATCAAAGTTATGAGTTTATGTTCATGTTTGCTATGAGTGGCTAGTTTCTTTATACACTTGCTTAAATGATGTTGATTATTATATGATTAGTTAGTGATTATGTTAACATGTTTTAATTCAATTTCAAGTTGATTCTAAGATCCAATTGTGCTAAAGTTTCATAGTGACATTTGTTAATCAAGTTTGGCTAATTGGTAACTATCGTTGGGGTCGAAAGAACTTCGTATTATTCAACTAGTCATAATCATTTTGTCTATGGATGATTGTTTTACCCATTATTCTTGATTATACAAAGGAACTAAGGTGTGGTTGTAATAGAAACGCTTTTGATTATCAAATTGGATTGGTTGGAAACATCTAAATGGTCGTAAGATTAGTTGTTGAAAATTAATTGTAGCCTTTTGTCTATGATCGGGTACCTTTTGTATTGACCATTTCTTAAGCAATTTGATAAGCAAGTGGATGTTTTGTGTTTAAGTTTATGAAAGTAGACTTATGAAACTTGAATTGATCTTGAATTGATTGGTTAAACTTAAAGCTTGTTTTATAAACTAAACTCTTGATCAAAGTTTGACTTGTAAGAACAATAGATTAGTACACCAACTAATTATCATAACCAACATGTTAAGAGGTTAACACAATCACATTAATCTATGATATGATACTAGTTTAAGCAAGTGTAGTTTTAATCATCGATTTCATTATATCTATTTGCTTTGTTATATGTTTTGATAGACTCAGTTAATTCAAACTTGTGCTCGATTCACTCAAATCCTATGAGCGATCCCGACTTACCTTCATAATCTTGCTATAACGGACGAGTATACTTGCTCGTATGTGTTATTGGTAATATTGGTAATTCACCTTTATAAATTTAAAACTTGCACCTCACCGGCACATCAAGTTTTAGGCGCCGTGCCGGGATTTGATTGTGTTTCAACAAGTTCTTGAATTTCCTTGACCGAAAAAAAAAAAAAAAAAAAAAAAATTTTCACGAAACCTTAACGGATCCGGTTGCTCTAAACCGAATCGGTTACAATTTTACCCATCATTCAGCAGTCGACCGATCGGTCGCATCCATGCAACCGATCCGGTTACCTTCTCTCGCTCGTTAAAACCTGTTTTCGTTGTTTGTCCGTGTGTTTAGATATTGCCTGGATTCTCTAGGACATTGTATGAACACTCGAGCAGCGGGAATAGAACCAATTTCACCTCTTACCAACCCCGAACGTTTGATTCGAAGAAGAAGAAGAACACGTTTCATACCATTGGAAAACCGTATACCAAGAGTACCAAACCCACCATTTGATAACCTCATTGAAGCCAAAGTTGTTTACAATCCTTTCACCAATTTACCTTTTCCCATGGCGGACGATCAACCCATGTGGGGAACAAACCAACCGTAGCACCAACACCGAAAGTGCTATTGTTGCTATTAACCTTGGTGACAACTTCACCGTGAAGGGCCATCACCTTTCTATGATCAAAGACCGACAATTCGATGGCGTGCGCCGATCCGCATAAGCACATTGCGAATTCATCGAAATTTGCGAATGTTTCGTTATGGCGACACCGATGTCAATGCCATCAAACTCAAACTTTTCCATCATCACTCGCGGAGATGCTAAAGTATGGTACAATGAATTGACCCGGAATCATCAATACTTGGGAGGAGATGAGGCAAGCTTTTGTGAGCCGATTCTTTCCACCGCCATGTTTGATCGATTAATGGGAGAAATTCGTGCTTTCAACCAAAATCCAACGAATCACTTGTCGAAGCTTGGCGAATGAAAGATTTGCCGTAGTTGTCATGGACATGGATTATCAAAAGGAACCATTATCCAAATCTTTTACCATGGACTAGATGAAATCTCTCAAGGCATCCTTGATCTTTGGAGGAATTTTTCTCTATAAAACTCCTAATGATGCACATCAATTGCTCGAAGATCGAGTACTTCTCAAACTTGATTGGTCCAAAGATTCCAAAACCAAACCTCTTCGAAAAACCGTTGCTTTTGTCGAAAACACCGATACCTCAAAACTCATGGAGAAGATGGAAGCATTAACCTCACAAATTAACTCGCAATACAAAGATATCAAAGATGAGATGAAAGAAATGCGAGATGGATGCAACAATTGTGGAGGAAATCACCCATCGTCCGAGTGCGACGATAAACCTATGGGTGGACCAAAAGAAGGAGAAGCAAATTACGTTCAAGGAGGATACCGTGGAGGAGGATATCGTAGTAATTATTACGGTCGAAATTCTGGAAATTGGCAAGATCGCCGACGAGGGATGACAACCGTGATTCTCAACCACGAACCGACGATCCACCACACCAAACTTCCGACAAAAGGCAGAAGAAACCGAATTGAAAAACCATGAGAGAATTCGTGGTGGACAAAAATCCGCAAATGATTTTATAAAAATCAATTTTCAATCTTAAAGCCAAAGTTGAGCAAGGACGGAAAAATCATCAAGCATCTATCCAAGATCTTGAAAACAAACTTAGCGGACTTTCGACCAACATTCCTCTAGACCATCCGGTTCATTGCCAAGTAACACTCAATCCAATCCAAAACCATCAAATGATAAGACGTCATCCACCTCAAACAAGAAATGAACATATCAATGCTGTTTTCACAAGAAGTGGTCTCTCGTACGATCCACCACCTAATCCTAATACTCCTGTCACCGTTGATAGTGAGGATGAAAACGAAGAACCAAACACAACTCAAACCACCAAAAAGAAAGACATTCCACCAGTCAAGGCGTATACACCGAAAATTCCTTATCCTCAACGCTTAAAGAAAGAGAAGATGGAAGAGCGTTATAAGAAGTTTATCGAAATAATCAAGGAGGTTAGACTCAATGTTCCTCTCGTTGATGTTATAGCCGGAATGCCCAATTACGGGAAATTTTTGAAAGAACTTCTTAATAACAAAAGCAAGCTTGAGCAAATATCAGCAACTTTTCTTAACGAAGAATGCTCAGCCATAGTTCAAAACAAAATTCCACCAAAGCTCGGAGATCACGGGAGCTTTCTTATTCCATGTACTTTCGGAATAACGTTAAATGTGATGCTTTAGCCGATCTTGGCGCAAGTATCAATTTGATGCCTTATTCACTCTATTCCAAGTTGTGCAACAACGACTGAAACCAACAAAATGAGCATTCGATTGGCAAATCATTCCTATCAATATCACAGTGGAATTCTTGAGAATATGCTTGTTCAAGTTGGAAAATTCATATTTCCGTGGACTTTGTAATTTTGGAAATGGAAGAAGATAGTAAAGTCCCACTCATTTTAGGAAGACCTTTCCTAAACACATGACGCAATCATCAAAGTTAAAGGAAAAGAACTCAACCTTGGGTTGGGAAGATCGAATCACTTTTCTTATCGATAAAGCAATGCGCTACCCACATTCTAGTGATGACACTTGTTTTAACGTCGATGTTATTGATGAAGTCACCGATGAGGAATTAGATGCATTATAACTAATCCGATCCATTCATGACTACTTCGAAAAAATCAATGAAACGATTTTGACAAAGAATTTGATGATTTCATGAAAGTAGAATTTGAAGAAGATAACTCGAAGAAGAAGAAATAGAGGAAGAGGAAGAAAATTTTGAGGAAATCACTTTCAATGAGAAAATGCGAATAAAGTCCTCATCGAAGAACCACCCACGGATCTCGAACTCAAACCTCTCCCAAATCATCCGGAATATGCTTATCCGGAGGAGAACTCACTTCTTCCAATAGTCATATCTTCATTACTCGAGGATGATGAGAAAGAAAGTTTAGTTTCGTACTCAAAATCACAAACGAGCTTTTGCTTGGAAAACATCGATATCCGTGAATTAGTCCTAATTTTGCAAACACAAAATCAATTTTGAAGAAGGATTAAACCGTGGTAGAACGTCAACGTAGACTCAATCCCAACATGAAAGAAGTTGTTAAAAAGAAATCATTAAACTTCTTGATGCGGAATCATTTACCCAATTGAGGATAGTCCTTGGGTAAGCCACATTCACCGTGTTCCAAAGAAAGGAGGAATGACGGTTGTAACTAATGAACGAAATGAGCTAGTTCCGACTAGAATCATCACCGGTTGGCGTGTTTGTATTGACTATCGTAAGTTAAACAAAGCCACCGAAAGGATCATTTTCCACTCCCATTCATGGATCAAATGCTTGAAAGACTAGCGGAAATAAATTCTTTTGTTTTCTCGACGGATTTTCGTGATATTTCAAATTCCATCGATCCTAACGATCAAGAAAAGACCACCTTTACTTGTCCTTTTGGAACCTACGCATATCGGCGTATGCCTTTTGGTCTTTGTAATGCACCCGCGACTTTTCAAAGGTGTATGATCGCCATCTTCCAAGACATGCTAGAAACCTCCATGGAAGTTTTCATGGATGATTTCTCGATCTTTGGAGAGTCATTCGAAGCTTGCCTCTCTAATCTCGATAAAATGCTCGAAAGATGCGGTTGCACATCTTGTTCTCAATGGGAGAAATGCCACTTTATGGTAACCGAAGGAATTGTGCTTGGCCACAAAATCTCTAGTCTTGGGAATGGAAGTCGACAAAGCAAAGGTCGATGTCATCTCAAACTTCCACCACCAACCAACGTCAAAGCCGTTAGAAGTTTTTAGGACATCTTTGGTTTTACCGATTCATTAAAGATTTTCCAAAATATCTCGTCCTATGACAAAACTTCTTGAGAAAGAATCTATCTTTAACTTCGATGTTGATTGCATAAAAGCTTTGAATCATCAAATCTCAACTTACTAGTGCTCGATCATGGTCTCACCTAATTGGTCACTACCTTTCGAACTTATATGCGACGTAAGCGATTTTCTTTGTTGGAGCCGTCTTAGGACAACGAAGGAAACACTTTCGGCCTATATATTTTGCAAGCAAGACCTTGAATAGTGCCCAACAAAATTATACCGTCACCGAAAAGGAATTACTAGTCATTGTTTTGCCTTTGACAAATTCGATCATATCTTGTGCTCTCAAAAATAATCGTTTTTACCGATCATTCAACACTCAAATATCATTCACCAAGCAAGGCGCTAAACCACGTCTTATTCGATGGATTTTGTTACTCCAAGAATTTGACATCGAAATTAAAGACAAGAAAGGAGCGAGAATCTTGTTTGCGATCACTTATCTCGTCTCGAAAATCCTAATCTTGAGGAGTTGAAAGAAGAAGAAATCGATGATTATTTTCCGATGAAACTCTCATGACCATCGACGGAAATGACGATCCTTGGTTTCTTGACTTTCGAACTACCTCGCGGAGGAATTCTCGAAAAGGACTCACTCATGCTCAAAGAAGCAAATTCTTTTCGAACTCAAATACTATTTTGGGAAGAACCATATCTTTTCAAAATGTGTCCCGATGGGATGATCCGAAGATGTATTTTGGTTCAAACTCGTAAAATTCTTGACGAATGTCACCATGGCCCAACTGGAGGACATTATGGTCCTTCCACCACAGCTAAGAAAGTTTTTGATCTTTGGATTCTATTGGCCAACAATATTCAAAGAAGCACATACACTTGTTCAAAATCGTGATGCTTGTCAAAGAACCACCAATCTCTCGAAGGGATGAAATGCCATTAACAAGCATTCAAGTGTGTGAAATATTCGATATTTGGGGAATAGATTTCATGGGACCTTTCCTAAATCCCACAAATTCGAATACATTCTCGTTGCTATAGATTACGTGTCCAAATGGGCGGTGAAGCTTTACCGACAAACGATGCTCGTGTCGTCGGTTAATTTTCTCAAAAGCTTTTAGCTCGTTATGGAATTCCCAAAGCACTCATAGCGATCGTGGAACTCATTTCGCAATCAACAAATGGAAAGAACCATGAAAAGGTATGGAGTTCATCATCGATTTGCAATCGCTTATCATCCACAAACTAGTGGACAAGTCGAAAATACCAACAGAGCTCTCAAAAGAATCTTGGAAAAAACGTAAAGACAATCCGTCTTTATGGGCAAGGAAACTTGATGATGCTCATGGGCATTTCGTCTGCTTATAAAACACCAATTGGTACAACTCTTACGGACTCACAGTATGGGAAGACTTGTCATTTGCCGTTCGAAGTTGAACATCGTGCTTATTGGGCGCTCGAGACAATGTAACACCGATCTCAAAATAGCTGGAGAGAAAGATTTACGCAATTGCACGAATTGGATGAATTAAGACTCAAAGCTTATGAAAACTCAAAGCGTATAAAGCGAACAAAAGCCTATCATGATAAAAAGCTACGATTCGGAAAGAATTCAAAGCCGGAGATAAAGTTACGCTTTTAACATGAAATTCAAATTCAAAGCTCTAAGTTACAACCAAAATGGTTTGGACCCTATGTCGTTAAACATGGATATCCATCTGGGTATGTCGAACTTTATGACAAACAAGGTGGAAGTTTCATTGTTAATGGACACGAATCAAGTTATACTACGATAAGGAGCAAGCGAATGAAGTTTCGATTGCGGCGGTGTCTGGAGACACCATGAGAATGAATTCGAAACTATCACTTTTGTAGCACCATTTCTGGAAGAATTCCACAAACTATTCCGTGGAAACCAGCTACTTTGAATTAAATGCGGGACGATATTGAAGATCTTGGTGAAGAATTCATGTACATCCCGAACTTTATAAAATGTTCAAAGTCGCTCTTGCAACGAATAAATTGGAAGAATCGAGTCGGTGATGACTCAATAATAAAACAAGCGCTTCTCGGGAGGCAACCCGTGTGTTTGATTTGATTTTCGTGGTCATTCCCAAAGTCTTAACCTTTGGTTGAACTTAAGTGTGGGGGTGCCACCTTTTAATAAAACCTTTTGTTTGTTTATAAGATTGTGTGCGGTGATGATTCCTCTAAGTGGACACCGTGAATGAAGAAAAATTTTAAGTCGATAAACTCGTTGACATATCTGGTTTCATCTCTATTTTCCTATTTCTATACTTTGAAGTTCGTTTTTCATTGAGGACAATGTCTAACTTAAGTGTGGGGGTGAATAGGAAAATTAGAGTTTTCATGCTAAAATTTAAATTTTGTTTGCCCTTATGATCTAGTTGTTTTCACACTTTTTGGATTATCTATTAGAATAACTGGATCATTCCTTTGGTAAAAGCGGTAATATTTGAAATTTCGAGATGTGTTACGATTACTATTGCAATCCATTCGGGATCGATAAACATTTGCTAACACATATTATACCCTTTCCACTAAATTGTGAGGATTTGAGCCTATTTCTTATTAGCATACATCTTTTATGCTTGGATCTTTTGCTATGAGTGTGCCGGTGATTTTATTTATTCTAGAACTTGTGCTTGTAAATCATTACTAGACCGCAGTGAGATTGCATTCGTGCGATATAAGTGAATTCGTGTGATAAAGAGGCAACTTAGGATTTAACCCAAATAGCCTTCCATTTTACATCTAATGATATATTAGCTAGCCACATCGGTTAGTTAACCGCCCAAATGGACCCATTTGTAGTGCTCAATTTTAGCACTAGATACCCCTAGTTACACCTTCTGAGCCATCCCTTTCATTTTTGCTTCACCCGGAAAATACAAAAGATTTTACACTTTAAACCTTAGCCTACCCCTTATCAATGTCTAACGGTTGGTTGCTAGTTTCATGGAAAGTGAAGATTGTTCAAATGATTATGAGTACCACCTCTTTTGTGATTGATTGAGCCATGCGTTATGAGTTTAAAAAAAAAAAAAAAAAAAAAAAAGTGTTGAAAGTATGGAAATAATAGCCAATGTGCTATGATCGTAGAAAGAAAATTGTCATGGCAAAAGAAAAAGGCGTGGAAAGTGAAAAGAAGAATGCAAAGCCATAATCGTTTATTTGGTTCGTGGAAAGTTTGGTAGCTAGCAACATGAGTATTAGACTTGATTTCATTTTATTTTTACACCAATTCCATTAAACATTCCATGCCTTATCCATACCCTTAACCCTTAGCCTATCATTATAACCCGAATAAAAGCCCTCTTTAGATGTTTTACTTGGTGCTCACGCCACGTCGGTGAAGTTTTGTTTCTTGTACAAGCTTATGGTAATAATCTAATCATGGTGAGCAATGAGTGTGATTTATCTTGTTACTCCACTAAAATGAGTGATTGAGTGAATTATATTCCATTATTTTTCGTGAGGTGTTCTGAAATGTTTATCATGCAAGAAAATCGGTGGATATTGTCAAACATCTTGATTTTTCACCTTTATAAGCATAATTGATGAATCTTCTCTCGTATTTATACTTGATTGATTTGCATCACATTTTTCATAATCACGATCTTGTACCAGTGGATGTTTGTCCTAGATTTGCTTGAGGGCAAGCAAAGTTTAAGTGTGGGGGAATTTGATAACACGCAGATTGTGCATGTTTTTAGTAGCATTGTGTGTACTTTTATATCAGTTATTTGGTTATATTTGTGTGATTTTAGCATAATCGTATCTAGAGATGTTTGTCTAGTATTCATAACCAAGTGCGAGGAAATGGAGGAAAATGTGGAAATATGCGCTTAATCGAAGATTCCGTCTCGATAAAGCTAAATCCCAAGCACCTTTGAAGACTTTAGTGATTGAAGAACCAAGTTCTACAAGTCGAGTAAAGAGAAAGATCAAGTTTCTTGTCTCGAAAGATCCAACGGATCCGGTTACACCTTCACCGAATCGGTTGGCATTTGGTCGAATTCATGTTTTTGCCATGACCGACCGATCGGTCGCAACCCGCAACCGGATCGGTCGGTGTGTTATTATTGAAGACCAACCGGATCGGTTGGTCGTATGACCGATCCGGTTGGAGAAGCTGCTGTTGTCAAATCTTCATCACTAAGCTTCCCCTTTGCATCCAAACGATTCTAGGTCCTTCTCTTGGTGTATTCTAGTCCCTTCCTTACTCCTTGGAGGCCAAGTCAAGCATTTAACACCCTAGGCCTTGGAAGTAGTATAAATAGAGGCTAATTGTGAGCATATTAGACACACTTCAATTACATAGCTCTCTACTCATCAAACCAAACCTTAACCTCCTGAAATTCGTCCTTAGAAATCCAGAGAAGTTTGGAGTTCCAGAAGTTCCACCCTTGGAAGCCAAAACACTAAGAAGTCCACCACGATCCTTTGGGAATCATTACTTCATCATTTGTAATCTTATTCCAAGCATTGTAAGACTTTTAAATCATGTTTTCTAATGATCAAAGTTATGAGTTTATGTTCATGTTTGCTATGAGTGGCTAGTTTCTTTATACACTTGCTTAAATGATGTTGATTATTATATGATTAGTTAGTGATTATGTTAACATGTTTTAATTCAATTTCAAGTTGATTCTAAGATCCAATTGTGCTAAAGTTTCATAGTGACATTTGTTAATCAAGTTTGGCTAATTGGTAACTATCGTTGGGGTCGAAAGAACTTCGTATTATTCAACTAGTCATAATCATTTTGTCTATGGATGATTGTTTTACCCATTATTCTTGATTATACAAAGGAACTAAGGTGTGGTTGTAATAGAAACGCTTTTTGATTATCAAATTGGATTGGTTGGAAACATCTAAATGGTCGTAAGATTAGTTGTTGAAAATTAATTGTAGCCTTTTGTCTATGATCGGGTACCTTTTGTATTGACCATTTCTTAAGCAATTTGATAAGCAAGTGGATGTTTTTGTGTTTAAGTTTATGAAAGTAGACTTATGAAACTTGAATTGATCTTGAATTGATTGGTTAAACTTAAAGCTTGTTTTATAAACTAAACTCTTGATCAAAGTTTGACTTGTAAGAACAATAGATTAGTACACCAACTAATTATCATAACCAACATGTTAAGAGGTTAACACAATCACATTAATCTATGATATGATACTAGTTTAAGCAAGTGTAGTTTTAATCATCGATTTCATTATATCTATTTGCTTTGTTATATGTTTTGATAGACTCGTTAATTCAAACTTGTGCTCGATTCACTCAAATCCTGCGAACGATCCCGACTTACCTTCATAATCTTGCTATAACGGACGAGTATACTTGCTCGTATGTGTTATTGGTAATATTGGTAATTCACCTTTATAAATTTAAAACTTGCACCTACCGGGCACATCGGATATAGCTCGTTAGTAACTCGAAAAGACTTGTCCGGGACGGGTAATAACTTCAAGCTAGTTCGCTAGTAATGTAAGCGTGTCTCGCAAAGGACTTGTCCGAGTAGAATGTACCATTAGAAACTCTCGATAGACATGAACTCGGCGGGTTTGACAACCTTCGAGGTTTGTCTACACCTTCAAGGTAGCTATTAGAGCTAGTTGTCACCTAAAAGGCGACAATGTAACTCTTTAACTATACAACGTAACCGTGTCTCTGAGGGATTGTCTATCTTGAGTTGATCAATTCAAAAGTCGCGCTCTTTCCTCACCGTGTAGATTTCCGTAAAACTCTTAAGCACATGTGGAGGGTATTTATGCAAAATATTCATCTCTCAGCAGTGGTACTAAAATGTTTTCATTCACAAACACTTTGAGAGATTTTCATGTAAATGGTTTTATGGAAACATAGGTTAGTCATGGGTTATAAGGTGACTAAGGTTAGGAATAACCGTCCTATGATCCTCCAGGTCAGACGAATCTACCCAAGGACACCACAAATAGTTAGAATTTAGAAGTCCTTAGGTATGATTGTAAAAAGGAGAAATGAGAATCGGAGAAAGAAGGAGTTGAAGAATCAAAAGAAATGCAAAGAAAAGGGTGAAAAGAAATATCCTCCAGTTATTCAACTTAGCGGACAATCGGTTCAATTCATATACTCTTGGTTGTCACTTGATGACGTCGGTATTGAAGATTAAAAGTCGTCATGGACCCGGTGACACATGCACTAAACCTTCTTAGCCACTCAAGTTTCTCCCAACGAAGCTTGTTTCATTCTCACATGGAACCCTACATAATCTATCGGCTTTCTCTTAGAGATTGTTGATATTGAAGAGAGACCCTCCCCTAGTCTCCGCCGGAAAACCAAAACACACTATTGAGTCTAGAGCCACGAGATTCATCAAAAGATCTCTTAGGTTCCCTTGACATTTCATCACTTGATGTTCAACAATAAGAACATCGGTGGTACGTTATCGAGTCCTTCACGGATCTTAGCAATCTGTCGAGAACATTTATGAGAGGTTCACAACCGTGATCCTCGGTGATTGAATAAACTCCCGCCGGTCAACATCAAACAACCACGACGGTCGCCGGTAACTCCCGTGGATTACGCTTAGTGTGTCTCAAGCGGTCTATAGTCGTGAGGTGATGCTTGGTGTACCTCGACTCATCCGAATCATGGGTGTGCCCGGTACATCGTGTTATCTCAACATGGGACTCAGGTTCAGAGCGGCCTTTGTGAGAATTAGAGTTGTGTTTCACACTATCTTTGTTAACACTCTCGAAGTTCAAACTTGTAGTGCGGAATCCGCTTATTACTAACCGTTTTAATGTTTTCTTCTTATGGAAGCTCGGGCGGAATGATCGTGCAGATTCTTCTCATGCTCAGCCAACATCATCACTAATGGAAGTTCTATCTTAAAGCAACACAAAAGTCGAATGATTCTTCACAAATCAAAGAATCTACAAAGTTAAAGACTTAAAGAACTTCATCAAGTACTAAAATCCAACGTCAAAGGCGTGTGAGCATGTTGAAGAATGACGTGGAGACACGGAGCGGCGTGAAGGCGACCCGAGGCGAAATAGATGCGGACTACAACATACTATCACTTTCATCACAAAGAACAAAGAACAAAGATAATTATGACGTCAAAGCGAGCTGTTCAAAGAAAACAATTTCTCCTTTGGGAGATTGTTCGAATCAAGGCAAGTCTTCTCACAAGAAAGAAGAATGTCGAAGGCGTCAAAGCTACTATTACTTGATTACCTTAACCGTTCATATTCATTCATCACCAACACTTGGGGAGATTGTTGGAATCACTCCTAAACCTAAATCAAGTGTTAGTGATTCATATGTAATAGTTAGCTTAATTATGGCCTTTATGTTTGTTTTAGTTTAAGCTTATGAAGAAGGCCCATAAGCTTAGGCCCATGTCCATTAAGGAAAGGAAGGGAGTAGGTGTTGCCTAGCTCCCTTCCTATAAATATTTTGTAATAACCCTCACTTGAGGGTTGGTTGTTCATTTTATTCATTCACCTTTACGCATAACCTTTCACATAGTATTTCGTGTGTGTGTTTAACGTGTTCAACCAATCTCTTCTCTTTACTCTTTCTATTGATGCTTGTGTTGTAAACTTAGTGACCTAACATAATCATAAAAGGTTTAATGTTTATAGTGTCAAGTCTTTGAAATGTTTTAAGAATCATTTCTGAGTTTTAAAGCATGTTAAAGAGTTATGTTTAAGTGGTGTATGCAAACGGGTCAAAAGCGGTGTTTGGCATAACACCGTCACTTGTAAAGCACGTTTCGTGGGTCATTATGACCAAGTTTATGCATATATTTGATATTTATAATGACCTAATGATTTACGGAAGTTTTGGTGTTATGTCATGTTATAGAAGTCGTTTTCGGAAAATGGGTCAAAAGTACATAAAAGGGATATCAGAAAATGGGGTGTTTGGGACAAGGTATATTTTAACCCATTTTGGGTCAAACGGGTCAAGAATGTTTGTAAAAACAAAGTATATGAATAAGTGTTTGTAAAGTGGTTAAAATAGTTAGATAACTAGTGGAGAAATAGTTTGGAGAACTAATTTGGAGAACTAATTTGGAGAACAAATTTGGAGAACTAATTTGGAAAAATCATATCTTTTAATCGTAAGTCGTCGCGTGTCGAGCCACCCGTCATTTCGAAGATAATTGAGTCTAGTTTCATGTAAAAATACTTTCAAGGGTCAGGTTTGTTACAGAATTTTATCAGTTCAACGATTAGTAACAATGGTCGCTTTTAAGTCAAATCGTTTCGGCGTAAAGTTTAAATTTCATTGATTTTAAGTCGTGTCATTCACGGGCCGTTACACATCGAGTACCCACCCATATGGGTCAAAGTCAAAATTGCAAACTTGGTGATTATAGTTTAGTGCATTCTTCCAATGATACCAATATATTAACATGTTTGGTAATACCATCTATGAGCATAAAAAACCTAAAGCTTGCAACTTTGTGCAAATTCAACTATCAACATAAAACTAGTATTCAATTATAGTTTACTGTATGCAAACACGATATTCATTTATGCAAAAGTAGTTTATTCATAACAGCTACAAAGGGCGAAACTTGTGATCTAACCTAGTAGATGAGTTTCGTGTTGTGGGTGCAATGAGTGATAGGTGGGTTTCCCATCATTGATTGGTGATGGTAGTATGCGGTGGCGAGAAACTATTTCCAACAACAGCGGTAATGATAAACTTTTCCGTAGGGATGGCGGCAATTTGAAAGGCAAGCGGTGGTTGGCGGTGTAACAAAAATAAATATAGCAAACATGTTAATGTACATAGATCTATAAAAACAATAGACCTAAAATTAGAATCAGAGATCTAGTTTAGAAAATGTATAGATCTAAAAAAAAAAAAAAAAAAAAAAAAAAACCCTCCAAAATTGAGCAATATACATAAATCTATTTTAAAAACTTAGAAATACCTCAAAACTTGAAAAAACATTTATGTTGATCGCGGGTCTTAGTGGTTCGTGGCGAGCCCTTTACTCGTGGTGCATTGGTTTACAGAGCGGTGGCGTCTGTGATGGTGGAAAAGATGAGAGGGTTTGTATGTGTGTTTTGATAGTTGTGAGATGAGAGGGTTTGTGAGTGGTTTTGTGTAGAATATGAGTTGTGTGTGTTCGAGGCAGGGGAGTTGATGAGTTTTTACCAATTGCTTTGCTTGTTTCTAAGGCTGTGTGGCTAAAACTTATTTAACATAAGTCGATTTGGGTTTATTTTTGTATGCTTGATTTTGTGGCTTATTTTAATACTTGTCGACATATAAGTTTATTATTATATGATAAACTTATAAAAGCGACAATCTTAAATAATGATAAAATAGGGCTTATAAAAATAAGCCCAAATTAATAAATTCGGTTTATTTTATAAGTCCAAATTTTACGACTTATTTTGACACTTGTCGGCTTTTGTTAGTTTATCATATCATAATAAACTTATGTAAGCGAGAAGTCCCAAAAATAAACCCAAATCGACTTATGTTAAATAAACTTAGCCAAAAAAGGCCTAAATAACTTAGTGACCATTGTGTTGTATGTTCAAAAATATTCACCGTTATGTTGTGTTTTTGATATTTTTTTCCTCACTTTAGTAGTGTTCAGAAAAATAATGTTGACATGATCAAACAATAATAGAAAAGTGATTTACTTTTTTTACCGTAAAAAAGATCATTCGATTTTTCATGCCTACATATATTATTAAAATTTGGCAGGACAAAACTAGCTAATATGTTCTCTCCATTTCAAGTTAATAATAATAATAAATAAAATTCAATGAAACAAGAGGGTATATATCTGTGCATGAATCATGATATAGAGTCATAGCCGATCTAATGATCTATATGTATCACCCCACCAATTAGTTTTACCAAAACAATATTAAAACACATAACTGGATACAAAAATCAACAGGTAATGCAATCAGTTAATCATCCAAATCAATTCTAAATTACGAGCGTCATGAAGTTCTACAAGTACTTTACGGGTCGAAAGCAATTTCCAAACAGAAATCCTAATAAATTAACTAATCTTGGAGACATCTAAATAATTTAACGCATTACACATAATATAAGATTTTACATTTAGTAGAGATCATCAGTAGAAGAATCATTATATAATGTAACGATGAGCAAATAAAGGTAGTAAAGTTCGTGATTTGTTCTTTCCTTTTCTTTACCGCTAATAATTTGTTTTTAATGAAAAATAAATAAAAGAATGAGTTATATTATCAAAATTGGAAAGTAACACTATATAATGGTCAATATTTTTAAATAAGCTATCTGATGGTAAATAAGTTTTTTGAAGGCAGTTTGTTGGTAGGTAATCTGTGGGAAAGTACCCACATACTTCCACGCATGTAATTGTTTTCTTTAACTTTTTGATATAGTTGCATGTTCACACGTATACACGTCCATATACCTAGATATAAAACATCTATAGATACAATGAAGGCAATAAACAAAGATATGTAACATATATGTGTAGATATCCACACATATACAACGTCTTGTTACGTAAAAAGGTTATCTTGAACCTCACATACAACATGATCTTGGCGTAAATAGTTCCATTAATAGAAAACACATATAATATGAAACTACAAACACATATGAAGACATCTAACTAATGTGAGAATGTGTAAGTAGGTAAAACACAAAATGATATTTTATGTGAGAAATTTGTGGGTATTTACACACGTATTTCACCTGATTAATTAAATTGGTAGGTAATCTGTGGGAAAGCACCCACATATTTTCACGAATGTAATCGTTTTCTTTTACTTTTTGATATAGTTACACGCTTCACGCATATACATATCGATATACCTAGATACAAAACATTTATAGATACAATGAAGGCAGAAACAAGCATACAGAACATATACGTGTAGATATCCATACACATATAATGGTTTGTTACACAAAAGGTTATTCCTAAGCCTACACATACACTTGTGATACTAACATAAATAGTTACATTAATTGACAAACACATATAATATGAAACTACAAACACATATGAAGACATATTAAATAATGCGTGAATGTGTAAGTATACAAAATACAAAAACGATATTTTATGTGGAAATCAGTGGGTATTCACACGTATTTCTACCTGGATTTAAGTTGGTAGGTAATCACATGGGAAAGTACACATATTTCCCACGGACATAATCGTTTTCCTTTACTTTTTGATATATTGTTACACGTTCACGATATACACATCGATATCGTGAATACAAAACATCTATAGATCTGGAAGGCCATAAACAAATATAAACATGTACATGTAGATGTCCACATATACAACGGTTTGTCATGTAGATATTTCCGACAAACACAAAACAACATTTTGTAGAATCGTGGCTAGTGACCCACCGATTTCCATGAGGCCAGGTTAAATAGTTACTTTATAAAAAGCCGTGTGAAATTAGTGAGTAATGGAGCTAAAATTTGCCACATACTTTTTATGTCGTGGCTAATATGTGTGAAATTCTTGTGAGTTTCCCACTTGACGTCTAATAAACAAAAATAGTGTGAATATGGTTTGCAAATCGTGGGAAATTTACGACGGATTTCACAAAACCTTGGTCAACAATTTAGTGTGTAAAGAGAAGAAAATTAGTGGAAATTCGACATATTTCCCATGAAATTTAGTCAACAATTTGGTGTGTAATTTGTTGGTATCCCGTGTGAAATTTCACACAGTTTCGTTTTCGTGGGAAAATTTTTGTGGGAAAAACCAGTTTGTGTAGTAGTGATGCTCCTATATCATACGGTGGCAGTTGTTAGAAACACATGCACAAGGAATGGAACTTTTAGATAAATAAATAAATAAATAAAATGTTGTTTCATGATGTTTAGTTTGTGTATTTCAATTAGTTCAATTTAGTGGAAGGTAAATTTCCTTCTTCGAATCATATTAGTTTTGATTGGATCTTTTTAGATAAATAATAGTAAAAACAGAAAACTGCAACGATAAAATGTAACATGGTTGTTCAAAAACAATATAAAGGTCATCAACCTATGTACATGTTTGTCAAAAAGCATGTCCGATGGCCGGGTTATTGAATTTCGAAGAATATATCATAAAGGCCAATTAATTACGGACTCTCTGTTTTCGGTTTTATATGACAGTATCTCACAAAATTCTGTGGGAATCTATTTTACGCGTTTTAATCGGAACTTCTTCACAACCATTTAATTAGAAAAATTCGCGCACAACAAAGATATCATTCTCACACAATCACTTTAGTAAATCAGGGACTCAATTTGAAAGAATGAGTCAGCCGCCTTTAGAGATAATTAGATAACAACCTTCTTCGTCCACAAAACACGGGTTTACAAGTATACAAAGGGCATACATACATGATACATCAAGGGCCATGTTAGCAAGTTGCTATAACTTACTGACCGGTTTAAAAGTACCTAAGTCTTTTTTTTCTTTTTTTTTTTTTTTTTTTTTTTTTTTTACGGTAACTTTCCAACTTGGTTTCTGGCCTCAAATCGAGGGGTCTGTGTCAACATCGACTGCATGTACGTTGTGTATTAACCGGTCATGTTTGCGATGTATGGCTCTCGGTGTCATGAGGAAACCGTCTGCCTCCATGAGCTTCCTTCTTCAGAGTAACGTCCGGGATGAAAACGGCCTTCTTTCCAGATTCGAACCCGTGAGCAGTCTGAGGGGTGAAATCCTCATTCTGAATATCAACGGGCGTATGCGATGTGAGTGAGGGCTTCCAGAGGTCAGCGCACGTCTACTACCGGCATGGCTGGTTTAACAACCTGAAACTTTTCACCACTGCGCCATGCCTGTTGATACCTAAGTCTTCTAATGAAGCCAATACTATAGATGTATGCATCGAAAACTCCAATAACTACTTATTGGCTGTTTATGATGTGGATTATTCCATGCATTATTTTCACACAATTAAATTCCATGCTTAAGATAGGGTGTTGTTGACCTATTCCATGCAACAACTTCCACTCATCTACCTCAATCTGATTAGAGAGGGAGTCGTCACACTTCTTCACTCTTTACATCAGTATCACTTGAGTTTTCTCTCTATCTCATTCTTTCTCACTTTTCACTCGTAAGAGTCACCACTCCTTCATCTTTAATAAAAATCACTTTATCAAACATCGCCATGAAAATATCCATACACACAAACTAAATTATAATAATAAAATATTGCATTTGGCACAAATGCCAATGAGGTGTTTGAGTCACCATTATTATGAATTGGTTTGTGCATATCTCAGGTGTGAAGATGGACCAAAAGAATAGGGGTGGCGAGTAAAGTGAGGCTTTGTGTGAGGGTCACTTCTCACTCAGTTATTCTTACAAAGGGTATCTCGAAAGCAATGACCTTTTGTTGAAAACTTATTTTCAAAAAAAACACTTATGAAAAGACTTTTGCTCAAAGGCTATTAATTTCTGTATAATTACATATATTTTTCGATTTACGGAGCAAAGATTTGATAAAACCACAAAGTTTAAAGTTTCTTAACCTATAGAAATAGCTTTTGAAAAGGTTTTTGTAATAGTCATTTATTTTCACCAAAAGCTCTCATTAAAGATGCTGCAATTAAATGGGAAGACTTATCAAATTTTCGTGATGCTACAGAACGAATACAAGACCTCGAGTACTTTTATGGCCGACATCCATAGCTCATGAGCCTAGTTATTTATATATATAAAACTCGAGATTGGGTTCGATTATTAATAAGCCCAAACTGACACACGAGCTTTTTGAGATTTAATTCTGAAGCGTGATCTCGAAACTTTTCACTAACAAGGCTCATTTCGTTTCTAACCCGACTTACACCCCCAAAGTAATACGGTAAATATATGTATGCATTTTCACTGAAACTCGATCCCATGACTATTTTGGTTGTTAAATTTGTCAATAATTTAGTATAGATGACATAATGCATGCATATACTAACAGACATCATGAAGTATCCCGTAAATTTTTAGGGTTATATTTTACATTTTACATACCCCAAGAAAAGTACAAAAAGTACAAAAATATATTTTTTGTTCTTGGTTCTGATACAACATAATTTTTATCGGGTTTCTGCTCCATAATTTTGCTGGGTTTAATCTTTTAACATTAAATTTTTTTTTTTTTTCACCACTTTTCGTTTAACAGTTTTATAATATAAACAAAATTATAAAAATAAATTAATAAATAAATAAACCAAAAAAACATGAGAGATAGAAACTGTAAAACAAGGGATCCTTATAACCTACCCCAAAATTTTAAGCTAATACACAATGTTGACCACCTCTAAGCATAGCTTCCTATATAAACCAGCTTCAGTTCTACTGCATGTACCTCAACCTTATACATTCATCTATATTCCATTCAAATGGCAGGCATATCAAACATCCCTAGTAATGCTTCAGAAAGAATACAAGACCTTGAGTACTTATATGCATCAAATGCTAATGTATCTAACTTTGTTTCTGTGAAGCTTTCCAGCGACTGCAACTACCTTCTTTGGAAGACGCAGATGCTTTGCCTCATGAAGAGTCACAATATGGGTGGCATTGTAGATGATTCATTAGTAAGTCCCAGAACTTCAAGCAAGGAGACCATGGACCAGTATGATAGTCTTCTCAAAGGTTGGATTTTTGGTTCAGCCAGCGAGAATGTACTTGGTGCTGTCATCGATCTTGCTTCAGCCAAAGATGTTTGGGACAGACTGAAATCCTTCTACGATGTAACTGTTAGTCATCAACAAGGTATATCAAACATTAATTAGAGTAGTTGCTACCCACTAGTATATTCGTGTTCATTTTTAACGACAACATACTCGTCTTCTTATATAAAAAGTATGTTGCCTGTTGTAGTTAGCTTAGATTACTAATAGAGTTAATTACATAAATGGTCCCTGTGGTTTATCGAAAATTATGGATTTGGTCCTAAACTTTTTTTTTTTGCGGTTTGGTCCTATGGTTTTGATTAAATTCTGGTTTGGTCCCTTGACCAAATTTTCGATCGATTGACCGTCAAATTTGTGTTTAGAATCTTTGAAATAATAAAAATCTGCGTATGTGTTTAATGAATGGTCACTATGGTTTGTGAGTTATCACGAATTAGTCGCGATTTTTATTTTTATTTTTATTTATATAAAAACAATTTGTCTAAAATTTTATAAAAATTCCAAAATTTATAAAAAAATCTATAAAAATTCTTAAATTTTATAACAAAGTCCGAAAATTTTATAAAAAAATTCAAAAATTTTATAAAAAATCCGAAAATTTTATAAAAAGTATACTAAAATTCAAAATTTTATAAAAATTTAAAAAATTCCAAAATTTTATAAAAATTCCGAAAATTTTAGATAAAATTCCGACAAAACTTTATAAAATCTTATAAAACATTCCATAAAACTTTTAGAAAAAAATTCGATTTTTTTATTTTTTCTTTTGAATACTTTTGACCAATTTTTAGAAAATCTTGCCCAAAATTTTATAAAATTTTTACGGATTTTTGACAATTTTATAAAATCAACAAAATTTTATAAACTTTTGGGCAAAATTTTATAAAAATTCGTTAAAAAGTATTCAAAAAGAAAAAGACAATTTTTGTCGAAATTTTTTTCCCAATATTTTGACGGAATGTTTTATAAGATTTTATAAAAATTGTCGAATTTTTATAAAATTTTGAATTTTAATAATTTTTTTTTAAATTTTCGGACTTTGTTATAAAATTTTGGAATTTTTATAGATTTTTTATAAATTTTGAATTTTTATAAAATTTTGAGTCGAAAAAATCCGTAAAAATTTTATAAAATTTTGGGCAAGATTTTCTAAAAATTCCAGTCAAAAAGTATTCAAAAAGAAAAAATAAAAATATTTGAAATTTTTCCCAAAATTTTGATGGAATGTTTTATAAGATTTTATAAAGTTTTTGTCGAATTTTATATAAAATTTTGAATTTTTATAAATTTTTGAATTTTTATAAATTTTTATAAAATTTTTGGAATTTTAGTATACTTTTTTATAAAATTTTGGATTTTTATAAAATTTTGGAATTTTTTATAAAATTTTCGGACTTTGTTATAAAATTTTAAGAATTTTTATAGATTTTTTATAAATTTTGAATTTTTATAAAATTTTAGACAAAATGTTTTTATATAAATAAAATAAAAATAAAAAATCGGGGACTAATCGGATAACCTACAAACCATAGGGACATTCATGGAAACACATACGGGGTATTTTGTCGTTCCAACGTTCAACAACTTTTGACGGTAATCGACGGAAAAATTTGGTCGAGGACCAAAATCAGTAACGAATCAAAACCATAAGACCAAATCCATAAAAAAAAGTTTAGGGACCAAATCCATAATTTTCGACAAACCACAGGGACCATTTATGTAATTAACTCTTACTAATATGATGGGAAATTTACCAAAAAATATAATAGCAGCATTTGACATCAACTACTTTTTTGTTCATCAAGATCGAGGTAATCTACGGTTAACTTTTGTATAACAAAAAGTAGATGTTTGTTTTCTCAGAGTCGCTCATCTAGAAAATGTGAATAGAATAAAAGTCTTATAAAGTATTTTGCACCGTCCGATCAACCCCACATTCATCTGATGGCAAAAAAGAGAGCAACAAATTTTCGGTCAATTGAACAGTTTTGTCATTTGATTTGTTTTTTAATTTCACTTTCAAACTTAAAATTGTTATAACTATAGAACGGCAAACTTTCAAAAAACTGTTTTACCATAATTTTCGAATTTAATCTATCTTATTTATAATCATAAACCACCTCTCCTATTTAATTTTCGACTTAAAATCTTAAAGCGTGATGTACAATACATTAAAGACAAAAATTCGAACTTACAACCACATACGTAATATCTGACACATTAATACAAACTTGACCAAACAATTAATACACCCCATCACCAATTAATACAAAATGTAAAGCAATGTGCAAATCTATACTCCATTATTTAGGCAATAAATATGATTAAAATTCTTTATTCGGCGAGTGGCGGTGCGAAAAAAATTAAAAATGTTAGATCTACAAACATAAAATCATTAGATCTACAAAGAAAATCGGATCTATAAAATTAAAAACGTATGGTTTGACAAGTTGAAATATTAAAAAATTTACGTAACTATTTTTTGATCACCAAAAAACGCATATTTATGGAAAAAAAAATTACATAATTATTTTTTTATCACCAAAAGACCTAATATCAAAACGCAACAACATATGCCTACCTGTGAAAACCTTCATATCTTGAAGCCAAAAGCATCATCATAATTAAAGGGTTCGTTTATAAGATTAAATGGTTTTTGTGATTCGTTGGTGTGAACGAATCATTGATCTATCATTAGTAGATAATAGGCGGCCGGTTTGTGGGTTTAGGCGTCTGGGTTTCCATTATAAATCTTGGTGAATAATAAAGTTATCTCTCTGGTTTCGTTATCTAACACCTCCTCCTTCCCCATTGTGACATCACCGTAGTACCTCCCTTACCACCACCACTCACCTCCCCCCCCCCAACGGCCCCATTTCCATCTCCCAGACCCCCTATGTTATCGATCCTAACTTGACCATGCGGTCGGTTCATCCCATGGTTACACGTTCGCGTGTCGGGACTACCCGTCCCAATCCCCGTTACGCTTGTCATGTCTCCACCATTTCCCCTTTACCTCGTTCCTATACCGCCGCCTTTCATGATTCCAATTGGTTAAATGCTATGAATGATGAATTTAATGCTCTTATTAAAAGCAAAACTTGGATTCTTGTACCTCGTCCTCTGCCACCAATATTGTTATTTGTATGTGGTTATTTCGCCACAAGTACTTGGTGGACGGTATTCTCGATCGCTACTGAGCACGCCTTGTCGCGAATGGTAACACTCGAGATAGAGGGTTGATGTTGATGAGACCTTTAGCCCGGTTGTTAAACCCAGCACTATCTGTATTATTCTCGGTTTGGTACTTCTCGACATTGGCGGTTCACCGACTTGATGTCAAGAATGCATTTCGCATAGGGATTTATCCGAGGCTGTTTACATGCACCGCCCACACGGTTTCCGCGATCTTGAGCACCCAGTTATGTATGTTTGTTACGCAGATCTCTATGGGTTGAAACAAGCTCCTCGGGCTTGGTTTCGACGCTTTGCTACATATGTCCTTGGGATTGGTTTTACACATAGTCATTGTGACACCTCCTTGTTTATTTATCATCGGGGACCGACTTGCTTATCTTTTATTATATGTTGATGATATTGTCTTGTGACTTCTTGATGGATTACTTGATATTATTGCGACTCTTCATAAGGAGTTCTCTATGATGATTGGGATCACTAAATTATTTTTGGGCATATCGTTTACGTGACACTTACGGTATGTTTTGTCTCGGCCAAAGATGCTCTGAGATATTCTTGGCGTGCTCACATGGTCGTAATTCGATTCGGACTCGGTTGACACCGAGTCTAAAGCGGGCGATGATGGCGGTTTGATATCCGATCCCACATTATATCGAGTCTTGCGGGGTCACTTCGAGATCTTACATTCACTCGTCTGATATATCTTATCTTTGTTCGGCAGTGTGCCTTCATATGCATGATCCGAGAGCCTCATTTCACTGCTACTCAAGCGGATTTTGCGCTACATTAAATGGTACTTTGGATTACGGGTTCTGACTCTATTCTTCTTCTACAACATCATTGGTTGCATATTACGTGATTGGGTGGTTGCCCAACCACTCGAGGTCCACTCGTTATTGTGTTTTCTTGGCAACAATTTACTCTCATGGTCCTCTGGCGCCAACCGACTGCCTCGTTCTAATCTTTGAGGCGAGAATATCGCGGGGTTGCCAATGCGGTTCTTTGAAACATGTTGGTTCACGGAACCTTCTTCGAAGAGCTTCATACCCCGTTTCTTCTGCGACTCTTGTGTACTGTGATAATGTTAGTGCCGTCTACATGTCCTCGAATCCGGTTCAGCATCAACGGACAAAACACATTGAGATTGACATTCATTTTGTTCGAGATTTGGTAGCTGCCGGTCAGGTTAGAGTCCTTCATGTGCCTTCTCGTTTTCAGTTTGCGGATATCTTCACTAAGGGTCTTCCCTCCGCTCTATTTGAAGAATTTCGTGACAGTTTGAGTGTTCGGCGTCCTCCCGCTCAAACTGCGGGGGAGTGTTAGTCGTATTATTATTGTTAGGATCTTTGGGCTCAAGCCCATGTCTTCATAGGGTTTCTTATGGTTTCTGTATATTTATATGTCCCATGTGAGACTTTGTATTCATTCAATCAATAATAATCACATAATATCAATTACAATATTCTATTATTCTACACTATCAAAGAAAATAAAAGCGAATACAAAATCAAAAGAACCTACCCGAGACCTTTGGTTGAAAGATCATGAAGATGATATACAAAAGGTTTGGTCTTCTTTCGTGTTCGTTGGTGAGTCACGAAGAAAGAACAAACAAGCGGAGGGTTCAATTCATTCAAGAATACCGTGGCTTATTTCATCTTTGTAGTTTGTATCTCGATGAAATATGGGTGTATGCATATGTTGATGGCGTTTGGTTGTGTTAAGATGAAGGAAAGTGTGTGGCTGCACATGAGCAAATGATTTAGGGTACAAAATAATTAGGGATGGGGTATATCTTTGGTATTAGGTTTGTGAAATTGCTATTGGGCTAGACTAAACAAAGAAAAATTATAACTGTGTTGGTGGGGTGGTATTAGTCTGCTAAAGATTTTTTTGGGCTTCTTTTCATGCAAAAGGGTGTGATGAAAATCTATTGGTCAATGTTATTATACATACACAGTGCACGATATTGGTCAATGTTATTAAGTTTCAAATGGGCTTAAACCGAGCAGGTAGCGGACCAACGGGCTCGAGCCCGGCGGACACAGCTAATGGGTTCGAGCCGAGCAGGCACATGCTATCTGAAATTCTTGATATCAAGTAAATTTATTGTTAAAAAGAACATAATAAAGTAAAATACATTATTCATCAAAAATTTATTTGAGGTGCCACCTACTACCAACATGTACCACTAGTTCTCTTTAATTTGGTAAGAATTTATAAATCAAAACATTTTACTTTTAGATTTAAAATGGGTATTGATTTTCGTGAAAATTTCGACATCTTCGGCCCTAATCTTTTCTATTAAAGGTTGAATTACCCAAAACATAAAACATGAAAGTTGTAGTTTTGGCTATTAATTACCTAAAATTTGAATCACTAAAATCCAATATATATGAGTGAGATATCGCATTTTAAAATAACGTTTTAAACATATTTAGTGCACACAATTTGTTTGATACATACCTAAAAGAGTTTTTGTTGTAATGGTACAATTAAATGCACAATTGGTGTACCAATATCGCTTTTAGTTATTTAAAACCGAGAGGTCTGACAGGGATGAAAAAGACTAACCGTGGAGAGGTGTAATAGGGGATGAGGTTTGGACGCAAGGAATTTTTGTGTGTGACAATTTTTTTTGGTTTGGAGATAGTTGTGAAAAAATAAACGGCAAAATAAAAGTTTGTGGAAATTTGTTCATGGCGTAGATGGAAGTTGATCATCAGTTAGTCTTGTTCATTGGTTAGTCTTGTTCATCAATTAATCTTTTTCATCAGTTAGTTTTGTTCATTAGTCTTGATAAAAATTGATGAACAACATAGATTATGATGAACACTGATAAACAAAATGTAGATCGGTTTTTCTTTTTCAAAAGTTAGTCTTATTAATCAGTTAAAAAAACTAAAAATGTTTTGTGATATACTAATTAGTGCAATTAAATTTACTTTTACAAGAAAAATAACTTTTAGGCATTTTATCAAACACCATTTGTGCACTAAATATATTTTCAAAATGCTATATATTACTCATATCATAACGGAATTGAGTGTTTCAAATTTTTAAGTAAAGAACTACTAAAAATCTACAACGTTCATGTTTATTTTAGATAAAATTAGGTTCGAAGATGTCGAAAATTTTAAGAAAATCAATACCCAATTGAAATATATATATAAAAAAAAATCGATTTATTTATCAAAACTCATACCAAACTAAAAAGAATTAAATTTTAAAAATTATGACAAATTCGGTTTTTCGTAAAAGTTTATTGTTTGAAACTTATGACAATTTTAAGTTTTAGTGTAAAATTGACAAACGAGTCAAACGACCAAACTCCTTTGACGAAAATATTAAAAAGAAAAAAGGAGGTGAATAAGGTTAACACATGCGTTGTCGATCACTTTTTAAACTTCAGAAAATGAATAGACTTTTACTTGAGCCCTCGCATTTCTCACGTACAATAGATAAGAGATAGTTCTATTTAACAAATCAAAAATCTCAAATTATTTTCAAAATTGTTCAATTTACGTTTCTTTTTTTCTTTTTTTTTCTTTTTTTAAAAAAAAGAAAAGGAAAAGATAAACTACTGGCTGTTTTGATATTTATCTTTCGGTCTTTTGAGGATTTTCTTTTTTTTGGATTTGATTAGAACAACCTACCGGCTGTTTTTTAAACATTTCATATATATAAATAGAACATATTTAATAAACTCATATATTTCATAATTATATACATGAATATGCTATGTACTATATAAATTAAACAGTAATTCTTTTACACATAATTATTTAAAACATTTATTAATGTAAGTTTAGTGTCAAATTTTTGTTTGATTATAGAAATTAAAAAAAAAATTAAATATTGTATATTAAAAAAAATATTTATCATCTATGCATGTATTTTAGTGCAAGTTAAGTGAAATCCTAATAATTTTACTAATAAATTCGATTCAAAAGAATTGTTGCATGTCAAAATACAGAGATTTTTATGAGGATTATAAAGCTTAAACGTGTGTAAATTTGAATACCGTAATTAATATAAGCAATGCCGTATATATTATCAACCTTATATTGCAAGAACTCGTTATATAATATTTTGACGAATATTACACAACATTTATCTATTAGCGAGTACCTTTCACCGCCAATCATCAGAACCTTGTAATACTACTAACTACCGTTTTCATATCGTTATTGCATTGTGATGTATAGGTACTTTACATGTTAATATAAAATAGTGTGCGACAAAGTTATTCTCAAAATCCTCGACATGCGTAAAGTCATTATCACCAAAAACATGTGATTGAAAAATATTGTTCGCCAAAAATTTTGATTACATGATACCAGCCGTCGCAACACGCATGTACAATGCTAGTAGGATGTAAAAAATGGTTTTGCTAACCACAACTCTATAAGTTATTGTTAAGCTTACCTTAACTGAAAATTATGGAGTAACAATTAATTAACATCAAACATTCCGTATTTAACAACACCTTCTATGATTTGATTATAATTATTAAACTAAATATGTAAATTATGAAAATAATTAGTTCATTAAATGCTATTTTTCACTAATGATAAGGCTTAACCGCTACCCAATGATTTGTAGTTAGCAAAATCTTTTATTGAACATGCAATAAGGACAAACTTAAATGAAGAACCGCCCTTAGACAATATAGTATATGACATGCTATCTTTGTATTTATCTTAATTTTTATCTTTATCTTTATCCTTATATTTGACTACTATAAAGCATTTACGTCATTTGATTAATAAAAGTCTTAAAAAGAATTAAGTTTACATACTTTCTAGTTATATATTTTAGTTTTGAAATTTTGTAACATATAATAATCTAATGCAAATAATTAGATTTAGTAATGATAATTAGCTTCATATTGTTAGTAAATATAACTTCTAGTTGTGAAATTAAACTTTAGCTTATATTATGAATTCTAAAACTTATAATTTTTTGTTATTCCCTTCATAAATAACCACGACACCCTTTGATTTTTTTTTTTAAATTAATAGGCAGAAAAAAACTGTATTTTATGAAAATATATTTTTTTATGAATTTATTGATAGCAAATGATCAAGTCTGTGATATAAATAAGTATAGTATTAATATATTTATCTCTTAGTCATCTCACATAAATTTCTGAACATTAAGTTGCATTTATAATCACTCTTTTACTTATACTTTACACCTATATGGGACAAATATAATACTATTGATAATAGTAACAAGTTACATAAAAGTAAGTTTATAAGATGTATATTCTTTCATTCCTTTATTAAGATGATGAAAATACGTTTAAATTTTTATATGGCGAAAACAGTTAAAGAATAAAATATCACATTTTGTGATTGGGAGGTGTAATATAAAATGTAATTATGTGTATCACAAGGTTTATTAACTACTTATGAATATAAGTTGTTACCAACCACTTTGACTTTCTATCTTCATAACATTACTCACTTCTGACTCCATATGGCGGCAATTCCATATAGGTATATTACATGAAATATTTTGTCGTTATTTATGATTATCCCAACCTAAACTTTTTGTCATATGTAAAATAAATTTTATCAGAAGCGTACAATTGAAAATATTTTTCTTGAAAGGTTTTAATTACAGGGTAACCGCAGCTTTAACGCACAGATACCATGTTACTACTCGTAAAAATATATATGACAAAATATGATTCTTAAACAAGGGTTGAAATTATTAATTTGTAAAGCCCTTTGACTAGTTTGGTAAATATGAGTAAAGGAATAGTACTAAGATGTACAACCTACAAACTTTAGGGAGTCTATTTACATTATTATTTTTTAATATTTGCATTAATAGTGACTAGCACTGCGAAGTATAAGAACATCCGGTGTCACAAAATGAATTGGCTCGCCACTCCTACATGGCGCTCGGTGTTTGCTCCTTCGCCGTGCAGACGAAGAAGATAAAGACAAGGGTATTTTGTCAGTGAACGTTGGGCAACGGCTTAATTTTGAGTTTATTCCTTTTTTTTTTTTTTTTTTTTTTTTTTTTTTTTTTTTAAGATTTTTCAATTTTGTGTGTATAGTTTGTTTGTACGCATGAAGAAGAAGATCGACTTTTTTTTTTCCTTTGTTAAATTTGGGCCGGAAGTGGGCTAGTTTTTGTTATTAGTCAAAGTGGTTTTTGTTCTTTTTTTATGAACTCCTTTTATAATAGTTAGATTTTATTTATTTATTTATTTATTTTTATTTTTCTTTTTAAATATTATTATTATTATTATTATTATTTAAGTGTTATTTGTATTATTTGAATGAAATGAATTTAGTTTGTTAGAAAATGAAAAATAAAAGAAAATTGGAAGTGAGGAGACCCAAATGAAGAGGTTGTGTTGTATTATGATAAATGAGGTATTTTAAAGAAGTTGTGTTATGGTGACTACCGATGAGCTCAAATGAAGAGAGAAGCTTGTCATAACACCTTATGATCTAAGGCCTAAAAGTATATTTGTTCTTTGAAAACTTTGAAGTGCCACAACCCTCCCGGGACTCACTAAGTTCCGTCCTTGCGCACATGGTGGTGAAATCCATTGACATCCAATAATCCAATCGTTTCATAAATTTATTATTTTGCCAAGTAATCATGATCATTTGGTTTTAATTATTAAAGCACAAGTCTTAGTAGGCGTATAATTGCTCGAAATGATCGAGTTTTTCCTGCTCCCAATATTTCATTTTCCAAGTGAATTCATTTAAGGATCACATATGAGACTTTAAGAATAACTAAAACATAAGTAAATCCATTAAGTTTCGCATGTTTCTTTATTTCGGTTTTGGGTTATAGAACTGCGAAATAAAGTTTTGGTATCAAAATACGTTACATGTGATGCGTCATGTGCCTTTGTCGTGCTCAACTTTCATCAAGGATCGCATAAGACCTTGTAAAAAAATTTGATGTTTGGAATATCTTGATACATAATCACTGAACTCTGACTTTTCCAAACAGTAATTCAGTTCCAAAAAAATTGGTAGGTGAAACCGAAGGAGAGGCAAAAGCGGAAGCAGAAGCGAAAACAGAAACAAAAGATGACGTAGATGTGATTCCAGCACAAACAAGAACAAATGGGGAAGAGACAGTTGTCATAGACGTAGTTTCAACTAAAACTTGTCACAATTCTCAAATTCCGGTCATTTCTTAAATTTAATATGCATCATATTAGTTCATTCATGGCATTTCATTTCACATTTAACGCGTAATTTTTATATTTAATAAACGTTATCGCGTGAGTTATTATTTTAAATATTTAATCCGTTACTTTCAAAATGATCCCGATATATTTTTATACTTACATTTAGTTATAAAACTATATTTTGACTTTACCTAGTGTTTTGAATTTATTTGGTATATAAATCGTTAAAGTTATATTATTACGACGTTTTTCTTAAAACTACTCGACAATTATTTTATCACCAAATTTCACAAGGAATGTATTTTACAATTTTATTATCTCATTACATTCTATTTTGATCTATTAAAAATTTTTTTACCTAAAATTTCCATTTACCTTTACTTGTATATTTAACTACACAATTACTTACACTTTCTTACAATTTGTACAAGTAAATATATACATCAAATAAAAAATATATATATATATATATATTTTGGAAAACATATCCCCTAAACCGCCATAGGGGGATGTATGATTTAATGGTGTGGTGCAAAATTTCTTCTTTGATTGTTTACATATACACTTCACTCATTATTCAATCACTCATTTTCATCCTCATTATTCACATAGTTAGCAAAACACATTTCTTCTCTCTTGTTTCTTAAAACGGTTCATCATCAAGGTGTTCAAGGGATCAAAATTTTTTCTCAAGCTCAAGTAATAAACAATCTAGATCATACTCTTTATTAGGTTTTGAAATAAAAACCAAGAGTGTTTAGGCTAAACCTTGTTCCTTGCACCTCTTCATATTAACTAGTAAGCATGTTTCTTTCATTTTTCATGTTTCCTTATCATCTCATAAGTATCTCTTCATTTTTGGAGCAAGCATGCATGATTTGTGTTGTTTATACCATTTTTACTTGATTTTAGAGTTATATATATATTAAGGTCATCCTATAATTATCCCCTTGGTATATGTTGGTATTGATGGTGATTAGGAACCCATGACACCCTAAGAAGGTGTATGGTAAGATTAGATTAGCTTTGGAGTTGATTTGAAGGGATTAGAATAGGTTTTGTCCATGAAAAACTATTTTCAATATGTATAAAATAGGTTCTGTCCTTGTTTTGGTTTTCTGGAAAATCCGACGATAGGCACGACTTTTGGCCTTGATATTTAGAAAATATACTTTAAAAGCGAATCCGTGGCGCTTGAGCGGATAAAACGGAGTTATAACGAAGAAGTTATGGATTTTACAAGTTTGACGACCTAAATATATATTTTCGGAAAATTCAGCATCCTATTTTTATTTTGTCCGGGTCAAAACAGCCTTAAGCTTCACAAATTATTTCGACTTATCAAAAATATATTAGTATACTTTGATACGAAGCTAAGGACGTATTATCGTGAAAGCGGTTTGAAGCGACAAAGATATGCACGTTTTCATAAAATTGCCGTAACTATTATTTTACGAAAAACTATATTATTTTGCGATACAAGTGTTACGGTAGGTGAAACGACCATGTTGGAGGTGTTTTTAACTATGATGTGGAACTTTTGGAACGAAATGTCTTCTAGTAAAATCGAGATCATCGAACATATTTTCTAAAACGATAAGCCGTTTGTATCGGAGTTGTAATAAATTATTTACAAATGCTTAAACTTGGCGAAACTCATTTTTTTCACAACAATTAGCCAAAATCACCATCTTTAACCCTTATTATCTTTATGTTCGAGACCTTTATGGCGAAAACTCCGAGCTCGAACCTCTAGATTTCGATACAAATTTTCCAAAACCGTCGAGTTCGTTCTCTAACGATCGACGTACACCATTTTACGACTAGTTTTTCTGAGCCATTTTGTTAATTTCATGAAAATTCCGGCGACATTGTTTTGCTGACGAAAGTGATAATTTCACCATAAATCATTATAAAACCATTGTAGGATGACATTTTGACGTAAAACTTGTAAAGTGATTTTGAAGGGTCAAGGCGTCAAAAGAGTATTTTTAACGATAAGTATTATTTTCAAAACTCGCAAATGGTATAAATAACATACGAAGTGCATGCATAACATTACATTGCAACTCATTACATATCATATCATTCGTAATAGGTCCCGGTTAACACATTATACCTCAGTGTACTCACTTTTGACATCACACCAGTTTACCAAGTGAGTAATCACATCCCTTTTTTTTTTACCGTTTTACTATATTTTGGGGCTGAATGCATGAATCATACTTGAATTAAATTGGATCTTACTTTTGTGAACTCTTTTGACTAGAACTTATGAACTTGAAACAAATCTTTGAACTTAATTATGAAATAATGCCTTACTTGAACTTATTGAACCGTACATGTTATGACCTTGACCTATAAAGTCTCCCATGTTGGAGCATCACTATAAAGTCTCGCCTTATTGGTGGAGCGTTCTCGATAAATCTCGCCTTCTGGGTGGAGTGTGCAAAGTCTCGCCTTATTGGTGGAGCGTTCTCAATAATTCTCGCCTAGGTGGTCGGTGACAAAGGAGTCTCCCTTGTTGGAGCAAAGCAAAGTCTCCCATGTTCGGAGCATCCACGAATTATTATATTCGTGGTACTTTATTGTGAACTATTATGACCGCTTATACTTGACTATTAGACATACTATTTTGGCGTTGGGTTGTGAACACACGGGTTGCAAGTTTTGTATGGGCGGAACTTGGGCCGAGTGGATTTACAATGCCTTTGCTTTGTGGACCATTTTCGTTGACCGAAAGCTTTGAATATTGCTTACGAGTTTTCTCATTTTGCTAAGCGTGTTTACTCACCAACTATTTTCATAGTTGACCCGTTTTCTCTCATGCATTTCGTGTGATCGTTAGTAAGCTTTCTGCAAGTCTTGCATAATGAAGTTTCACTTGTCACTACAAATCATTATGTAATAGAACTCAATATTTTGGAATCTAAACTTTGTAATATATTTGCTGATGATGGCTAAACTAATCTTGTAATGGTGTACTCTTTCTTTAAATATAAATGTTGGTATGTTCTATTATCTTGTGCTTATGTTCCTCCGTTACACCTCGTGTTTCCGCCTCCGTGAGGTGTGATGATTGGTACCAGAGCCAAGGTTATAGAGAATGCCGATTTTTCAAAAATAAAAATCACATTTATAACCGAAAATTTTTTAAATATTGAACATCATCAAGGTCATCTAGTCCTATCGTTGCATCGTTAATCATAAATTATACATAGCACGATCAACTATGTCTAATTTTGAAGAACCATGCAATGATAAGAGTAGTAGTTTTAAATCATGTTTAGTCGAGTCTTTTGAGTCGATCACACGAAGTTGCATTGGTCGGGTGGGTATACATAGCATGTTTTTACGTTCGCGTCTACATTACCGTACCTTGTTCATATCTTCTCTTTTCCATCTTTCGACTTGTTAGACATAGCATGTCTCTGTTCTGTCATGTTTCGATCACTATAACACATTACCACCGTTCGCACCTCATCCGACTTCGTTCGAGATGTCGTTTACTCAACCCGATGTTTTGGTCCTTTGTAGGATCATGGTTGCGAAACACACGCTCGGGAGGCAGCAGACAATGGCAACCCAAACAACAATGACAATCCGGACAACAACGCTGCTGGAATAGCGGATCTACTCACCCAAATTATAACACATCTCGATGCTAGGCGAACCAACAACGGAGAAGGTACTTCAAACGCGGTCAAGGATGCGACTACAAAACTTTCATGACATGTAAGCCAATGGAATTTCATGGTGCGGGGTGCCATTGAATTGCTAACACGGTTCGAGAATGTGGAGTCGAAGCTTAGTATCACGAAATGTCTTTGAAGGAAACAAGGTTGAGTTCTCTGTTGGTCTACTACGGTCGAGCATTGACACGGTGGAACAACCAACTACTGAGACTAGAGGAAGAGGGCTGCAAATGCATTATCTTGGGAAGCATTCAAGAAACTACTAAGCGATGAGTACTGCAGAAAAGATGAAGTCTGAACCGGAAGAAGAATTTTGGAATCACTTGATGGTAGGAGTAGAGATCGACAAGTACACGATCCGGTTCCACGAGTTAACTAGGATGGTTCCTCACATGGTTTCCACTGTGGAGAAGTTGATTGATCGATATATATGGGGATTGATACGAAATTAGGAGGATGTCACTTAAGTCAAAACCAACCACTCGCAAGCCGTGTGAGTATGGCGTATCGCTTAACAAATGATGTGATCGGTGCGGAGAACTAACAAAAGCAAGCGACAATGGACGAAGCGGCAGGAGGATCACCGAGGAAACCGAGACCGAATCGGCAAAACAAGAGGCGGCGGATAACCCAGAACTATGGGCGACCACCGGGGCGCAAAGGATATGCGGTCCACATCCTTTGTGTACTCGATGTAATTATCATCACTTAGGAGGCGCCCGGTGCGGCAAATGTGGACAGACGGGCCACTTCACGCGAAATTGCTCAAACAGAATCGGAAATCAAGGACGAGAAAAGCATGTTACGAGTGTGGAAGTCTAGATCACCTTCGCAATACTGTCCAAAGTGAAAAGAACTCCCAATCAAGGAGGTGTCGTCCAAACCTAGCGTTGGCAATAGAAGGCCCACAAGATCGTAACATTGAAATTCCTCCCGCACGTGGTCGAGCATTCTATCCGGGTACCGAGGAAGCCCGCAACAGCGTAACGGGTACATTCTTTTGAGCAACCCTTTATTTACATGCAACATGATTTTGGGTGCATAACTTCCTTCCAATTCTTACCACGTTCATGACATTGATTAATTTGAGACCTATTGATATCGACCTTAGTTGTTATATATTTTGTTGATTTGATTTGATTTGTGTAAGCAAATCCAATATCGAGCGAATCTTTCAAAGACTTCATTCGAGGATGTTGAATCTATCTTTCTAACAACTTGTTTCCTAGCTTGATCTAGTGATGTTCTTGTTTGATGAGTTGCGAAAATCAAGCTAAGAGACAAGTTTACTCAAGTCGGTTTAGTTTAATCTCATGCTTGATTCTTGTTTGATGAGTTGTGAGATTAAATTAGAATCGACTACATAAAGGTCTTTTGAGAGCTACGTTCGATATTGGTAAGTTTACCCCATCAAATCTAATCACGAACGCACTTAGTTGAATGGGGAACACTGCGCATGGGCATTGATATGATCATTTAGGCTGCTGTACGAGCATGAACTTTTAGAACTCTTGTCGAGGTTCGGACCATAGTATCGTTAATCGAATCATGAGGACATGATTCCACGACATGGGAAGAATGTCACAATTCTCAAATTCGGTCATTTCTTAAATTTAATATGCATCATATTAGTTCATTCATGGCATTTCATTTCACATTTAACGTAATTTTTATATTTAATAAGCGTTATCGCGTGAGTTATTATTTTAAATATTTAATCCGTTACTTTCAAAATGATCCCGATATATTTTTATACTTACATTTAGTTATAAAACTATATTTTGACTTTACCTAGTGTTTTGAATTTATTTGGTATATAAATCGTTAAAGTTATATTATTCGGCGTTTTCTTAAAACTACTCGACAATTATTTTATCACTCAAATTTCACAGGAATGTATTTTTACAATTTTATTATCTCATTACATTCTATTTTGATCTATTAAAAATTTCTTTTACCTAAAATTTCCATTTACCTTTACTTGTATATTTAACTACACAATTACTTACACTTTCTTACAATTTGTACAAGTAAATATATACACATCAAATAAAAAAAAATATATATATATATATTTTGGAAAACATATCCCCCCTAAACCGGCCATAGGGGGGGATGTATGCATTTAATGGTGTGGTGCAAAATTTCTTCTTTGATTGTTTACATATACACTTCACCTCATTATTCAATCACTCATTTTTCATCCTCATTATTCACATAGTTAGCAAAACACATTTCTTCTCTCTTGTTTCTTCTAAAAACCGGTTCATCATCAAGGTGTTCAAGGGATCAAAATTTTTTTCTCAAGCTCAAGTAATAAACAATCTAGATCATACTCTTTATTAGGTTTTGAAATAAAAACCAAGAGTGTTTAGGCTAAACCTTGTTCCTTGCACCTCTTCATATTAACTAGTAAGCATGTTTCTTTCATTTTCATGTTTCCTTATCATCTCATAAGTATCTCTTCATTTTTGGAGCAAGCATGCATGATTTGTGTTGTTTATACCATTTTTTACTTGATTTTAGAGTTATATATATATTAAGGTCATCCTATAATTATCCCCTTGGTATATGTTGGTATTGATGGTGATTAGGAACCCATGACACCCTAAGAAGGTGTATGGTAGGATTAGATTAGCTTTGGAGTTGATTTGAAGGGATTAGAATAGGTTTTGTCCGCGAAAAACTATTTTCAATATGTATAAAATAGGTTTTGTCCTTGTTTTGGTTTTCTGGAAAATCCGACAGTAGGCACGACTTTTTGGCCTTGATATTTAGAAATATACTTTAAAAGCGAATCCGTGGCGGCTTGAGCGGATAAAAGCGGAGTTATAACGAAGAAGTTATGGATTTTACAAGTTTGACGACGAAATATATATTTTTCGAAAATTGACATCCTATTTTTATTTTGTCCGGGTCAAAAACGAGCCTTAAGCTTCACAAATTATTTCGACTTATCAAAATATATTAGTATACTTTGATACGAAGCTAAGGACGTATTATCGTAGAAAGCGGTTTGAAGCGACAAAGATATGCGTTTTCATAAAATTGCCGTAACTATTATTTTACGAAAACTATATTATTTTGCGATACAAGTGTTACGAATCAAAGCGACCATGTTGGAGGTGTTTTAACTATGATGTGGAACTTTTGGACGAAATGTCTTCTAGTAAAATCGAGATCATCGAACATATTTTCTAAAGCGATAAGCCGTTTGTATCGCGGAGTTGTAATAAATTATTTACAAATGCTTAAACTTGGCCGAAACTCATTTTTTTTCACAACAATTAGCCAAAATCACCATCTTTAACCCTTATTATCTTTATGTTCGAGACCTTTATGACGAAAACTCCTGAACTGAAACCTCTAGATTTCGATACAAATTTTCCAAAACCGTCGAGTTCGTTCTCTAACGATCGGCGTACACCATTTTACGACTAGTTTTTGAACCATTTTGTTAATTTCATGAAAATTCCGGCGACATTGTTTTGCTGACGAAAGTGATAATTTCACCATAAATCATTATAAAACCATTGTAGGATGACATTTTGGCGTAAAACTTGTAAAGTGATTTTGAAGGGTCAAGGCGTCAAAAGAGTATTTTCGACGATAAGTATTATTTTCAAAACTCGCAAATGGTATAAATAACATACGAAGTGCATGCATAACATTACATTGCAACTCATTACATATCATATCATTCGTAATAGGTCCGGTTAACACATTATACCTCGGTGTACTCACTTTTGACATCACACCGTTTACAAGTGAGTAATCACATCCTTTTTTTACCGTTTTACTATATTTTGAAATGAATGCATGAATCATACTTGAATTAAATTGGATCTTACTTTTGTGAACTCTTTTGACTAGAACTTATGAACTTGAAACAAATCTTTGAACTTAATTATGAAATAATGCCTTACTTGAACTTATTGAACCGTACATGTTATGACCTTGACCTATAAAGTCTCCCATGTTCGAGCATCACTATAAAGTCTCGCCTTATTGGTGGGCGTTCTCAATAAATCTCGCCTTACGATTGGAGTGTGCAAAGTCTCGCCTTATTGGTGGGCGTTCTCAATAATTCTCGCCTAGGTGGTCGGTGACAAAGTCTCCACTTGTTGGAGCGGTGCAAAGTCTCCCATGTTCGGAGCATCCACGAATTATTATATTCGTGGTACTTTATTGTGAACTATTATGACCGCTTATACTTGACTATTAGACATACTATTTTTGGCGGTGGGTTGTGAACACACAGTTTGCAAGTTTTGTATGGGCGGAACTTGGGCCGAGTGGATTTACAATGCCTTTGCTTTGTGGACCATTTTTCGTTGACCGAAAGCTTTGAATATTGCTTACGAGTTTTCTCATTTTGCTAAGCGTGTTTACTCACCAACTATTTTCATAGTTGACCCGTTTTTCTCTCATGCATTTCAGGTGATCGTTAGTAAGCTTTTTCTACCAAGTCTTGCATAATGAAGTTTTCACTTGTCACTACAAATCATTATGTAATAGAACTCAATATTTTGGAATCTAAACTTTGTAATATATTTGCCGATGATGGCTAAACTAGTATTGTAATGGTGTACTCTTTCTTTAAATATAAATGTTGGTATGTTCTATTATCTTGTGCTTATGTTCCTTAGTTACACTGTGTTTCACTTCCCGTGAGGTGTGACAAAAGCGAAAGAAGTGAAGCGGCGAAAGGAAGCAACAACCAAAAAAGGTGAGCATTAGCGAATTTGCGTGAAAATGCTATGAAGGGGATTGGTCGTGAGATTCCATACTAAGAGAAGATAAAGATCGGTGAGAGAGGCAATTAGTAGTGATGGTAGCACAATACTTCACATAGCCCGTCGAATAGGTAATAAAGATTTCGTGAAGAATTTACTTTCATATATAATGACAAAGATGTAGTTGCAAAGAGAAAGGATGGAAGCACAACCCTTCACATTGCGGCTATTGTTGGGAACAAATATGCAGTGAGAGTTGCTTAAAAACAAAGAATGCTGCAGACTAGAGGCGGAAACAATGAAGAACCATTGCAAAAAGCTTACGAAAATATGCATCTTGATACTATTGGATATTTGTTAAAGGTCATCGAAGATGATGGTAAAAGCAACTTGCATATTTTTTCCGTAGAAGAAGATGATGGTAAAATAGGGGTTGACCTTCTTGTTAATGCTATTTCTGCAAAAGAATACAGTAAGTAGCTGAATGTTACATAAATATTGTGATAAAGATATTTTGTTTTTGGTCCTTGCACTTAATAGCTTATGCTTGCAGAACTGGCATCAGATTTAATCGTAAAATTTCCAAAATTTGCTTCGAAAAATGACGATGTACTAATGGCAATAGCTAAAACCTTTCCGAGTGGGGACTATGGGGAAACATATATCCGTCTATGTAAGTACTTTATTTAATTATTCTCTTGTTTTATTATTATTATTAGGGTAAATGATTGAAAAAAGTATCATACTTGTCATCATTTTTTTTTTTTTTTGCTTTTGTGGGTACTTTTCTTTCAAATTCATCCTTTTTAGGGTACTAGGTGACATTTTTGCCATTTGAGAATTTTTTTCTTCATTAGCTAAGCGGGGCAAAATGTCCAAAATTTCGCAAAATACCCTAAAAGGATAAATTTGAAAAAAATTACCCACAAAAAGCAAAAAAATTGTTCGCTATCCACAAAAGAAATGACTGGCAAGTATGATCTTTTTGAATCATTTGCCCTTATAATAATTATTATTATTTTTTTTCCTTTTTATTATTTTTTCATTTCATTGTAAGGGTGATCGGTTGTGTATTCTATATTGTAGCTTGGCAGGATCTTTGGGAAGGTATATGCGATATAGCTGTAATAATGAGTCTTCCGGTTTCGAGGGTTATCTAATGGATGAGCGGAACGAGCCGATATCGTAATCATCGATAGCTCGTTTGTAATGTGATGTTTGTGGGTAAACATGAGTGAATTAATTTTAAATTTTAACCCTTAGTCGTATAATGTGTTCCAATAAACTTTTTGTCATTGTGCGGTTCTACCCTTGCTTACGGATGTCTTTTTCTTTTAATGTGGCCTTATACTATTGCTCATTATCGTAAGTTTCGAGTTGCTTTATCTCCGTAGTCTTGGTGGATGAAGCGGATTACTTGGTAGCGCATATGATTAACTTGCCAATTTTTGTTTATTATAATTTATTTTTAAATATGTTCATTGGCAATAAGTCATTTAAAGGTTTTTTATTTTTATTTTTATTTTTTTATTATTATTTTTTTGATAAAACCACTTTAGCATCTTATATTACAGTTTGACCATTTACTTGTTAGAAGTGAGTAGATTGTTCTTGTTTAAATAAGATGTAAGTTCTGTGATAACTTATTGACCAACTAGTTATAATACTTGTGCACGCATAGAGTTTGAAAAAAAAAATTATTCTGTATTAATACTACATATTGTGTCTTTAAAGGTAATTGCATATAATTATATAGTTATAAGTTTCGTGCAAGCACGAAGTTTACACATAAATCAAATTTATTTTAACATTTTAGTTTAGTATATATACATATTATTTATGCACGAGTTTTTCACTATGCATTAATATCAATTAAAATTTGGTAAAATATTTGTAAAAAATTCTGTTAGGCAACTTAAGATTTAATTTTATTTAGCTGACAAAAATGTTGATGTTGTTATTTAAATTTCACTACTGATGTTATGTTGTACACATAATGCAAGTTTAATAGCACATAATGAGCGTTGATAAAGTTAAAGTATACTCCTTAAAGTTTTTTAGAAAAGTTTTTCTGAAAAGTTTTTCTAGATATCCTTATATAAATAAATAAGAATTAAATGAGTCATTGTTATAAGTATAATCGCGTAAATTTATTTTTTATTAAAGTAATCCGTGCTACAATTTGATAATTATATTTCTCTTTTCGATTAATTTAGCCAGTATTTAAAATGGAAACTCGTGTCCACATAGGTAAAACTTTTAAAATGAAATAAATGAGTTCTTATTGAGCGTATATAGTAAAAAAAATTGATACTTATAATCTTATGCAAATTTATATGTTACACTTAACTCTATATAATTTTTATAATCAAAAGTTATTAAAAAAAAACATAGATGCTTATAATATTACACTTAACTCTATATAATTTTTAAAAATTTAACCACTAAAATTTTGTTAATTACCTCCTCTTTTTTTAAGTTTTTGTTTTCACAAATTTGACACTTATATTTTTATGTGTTTTTTATCAACCAAATTTCTCCACAAAATTTATTAAAGTTTGACCAAAATCAACTTAATTTTGACTTTTATTAACTAATCACATCACACGATTTTGCTTACGTGGCGAAATCGAGCTCTTCTTTTGGCCAAATTATTTTTTCAATAAAAGTGAATATGGGTATATTTGGCAAAACTAGTCCAGAAGTATGGTATCAGAATCAGAATGGTATGTCGTTAATCTAAAATCATAACATGAAATTTCTAATTTGTATCTTTTTCAATAAAAGTGTTTGGTAAGTTAGGCTGTTAAATGTAATTATAAGATGTAAAATAGCGTAAAAGGACATATACATAATTATAAACAATTGTTTAGTGGGTATATCGAGAATTTAAAGTTTTAACACTCAAAAATATTTAAAAGCTTCATGAATCGACTTTTCATTTAGGAGCTATTTGTTTGAAATAAAAGCTTGATGTTAATGCATCCAAGCGTATCCAAACAGAGCTATTTATTTTAGAAGAGATTATTTTATAACAAAAGCCAATTCCCGAATAAAATTTCTTGTCACAAACAGGCCCTATATATTATTGCCACAATAATAACATGAATACATATGAAACTGAATGAATGATTTTCTCATTAAATTCATTCATTAATGGCAATATTTTAATGAATGACTTTTTCGACAACTATGGCAAAATTTATTGGGTTAATAAGTAATTTGATCTTTTATCTTTTAGCAAATTTATGTTTTAACAATGTAACAATTATTGGCAATTATTAATCGGTTATGTTTTAACAATGTTACATTTATCGGTAATTATTAATTGGATGATATCCTTTAAAATTTAAGGGAGGTGATTTGTACATCATTTTTTTTATTTTTTATTCTAATTTAACTCTTATGGATGAGACATGAGCTTTTATACATTTTATATATGACTTTTAGGATTTTTTTTTTTTTTCTTTTTTTAGCATCATAGATAAGCTGTTACATAAAGTTAGTCATATATTTAAGCATACACATATATGAATACTAATCATTATTCTTTTGTTTTATATTACAGTTGAGCCTATCACGCATATTCAAAAGAAAAGAAAAGATGGATGAAGCGAAAAGGTTCTAGAATTAGTATGTGATGAAATAGACAAGTTTTGGAGTTCACGGTACTCATCATCCATATTATACCGTCAATTCTTGAGGTGCTTGTCAAAATGCTCATAAAGTTGTTGACGAGATTTTATATAGATCACACAAGCAATTTTATCGGCGGACCAAAGTGGGTATGACATTATTCAATTAGCGATGATACACCGTTGAACGAATCTACAACCTTATCTATGTAATTGGGGCGCGTAAGAATCTTTATAGAACAATTGTAGATTCTTCTAAGAACAATATCTTGCACTGGCCGGAAGGTTAGCGCCTTCAAGTAAGCTCAATAAAAGAACAAAGTGCGGCACTACAATTCTGATGAGAGCTTCAATGGCGTGAGTACATAATATATAACTTCTAACTATAAGCAATGTTGACGGAATTTATAGTAGCGTACTTATGCAAGTCGGACTAATCCTACGGAAGTGAAGAAAGTTGTGTTTCCTACATACATTACTCAAGAGAACATTTTTAAGGAGGCGCGGTATGCTTTTCACAAGAGAACATGAGAAGTTGGTGAAGGATGGAGAAAGTCGGATGAAAACCACAATGAATCATGCGACATCACCGCCGCACTAATTACCACAATCGTCTTTCTTTGCAAAGAATTCTTGTACCGTGGGAGCAATCAAAAACAGGCATTCTGTGTTTACGAAAGACATTGCCTTCATAATATTTCTTTGTGTCGACGATGCGATCTCATTATTTGCATCTAGTGCGGCATTACTAGTATTCTTATCCATCCCGACCGCCGTTTTTTCGAAGAAGACTTCTTAGTAAGTTTGCCCAAAAGATTGCTTATTGGTATTTGTTCCTTGTTGCTCTCAAAGAATATCCATGATGGTAGCCTTACTCAACTTTGTACCGGTCTTTTGTCATCAAAAGCTATGGATGCTTGCTCCAATTTGTGGATTATCTCTTATCCCGATTTCCTTTTTTGTTGCGCTACAACTGCCGCTCATAGTGGATCTTTTTCAGTCGACATACCAACGCAAATTTGGCCCAAGGAGGAGAGGTAAGCGTGCAAGATTTAATCCGGATAGCATAAGGTTGTTTTTTGGTAAATGAATCGAGTACAGACCTTAAATGGTGTATCCATGAGGAGTATTATGGGAAGAATGATGTTGAAAAAAATACTATGTTATTAAGAATTTAAGAATCATGTTATTTCTGTCTAAAATGAAATTTGTCATATATATGATCCACAATAAATGAATTCTGATCAAGTTGCATAAATCCTACTTTATGTCCAAAATAAGGCAAAGACATATATGACAATAAGTAAATATTATGTATTTGAAGTGAGAAAATTTATCATTTACTTGATTTCACCACCGCCTTGTGATTGAAAACATGATTTATCCTAAAATATTTGATGTGATATACTTAAACTTATGGTTATGTGGCATCTAAAACTTACTTGGATTAGGAAATAGTACAAACTTGGTCTCGAATCTCATGCGACTAAAGTAATATTTGGTTTATGTTACTTTTATTCATGATCTAGAAATGTATTCAACCCTGTATAAAATGGATCAATATAAAAAGGGCATCCAACAATTAAAGATGGCAATATGAGTTAAGGTAGAGGATTTGGGTCAAAACGAGTCAGAATTTTTCAATTTTTACTTTTTATTGTATTTATTATTTTTTAATTTTTTGTTTTTTTGCTAATCCAATAAATATTGGTTTACAGTTACCTTTATAACAATATGTTTGCACAGTTGACTGGTAGCTTGAGCTACAATTGGCTCCTCTATGGAATCATCATCCCTGTGTTCTCATATAAACATTGTCAACTTGGGTAAACAATTGATGTTTAGGCCTAAACATGGAAATATGATTAAAATGAGATAATAGGTGACGATTTATCTGGGAAATAACTTAAAGGTTTTATTATATCCCCTTGTTCTGTATGTCTTTCCCTCTCCCTCTTCCTCAAGTGTCTCCAATCCTGTCACTCAAACTATATCGAAGTGAGAAATATTGAGACCGTCTTTTCTAGATATATTGATCCAACTACCCTTCTATATAGTGTGAATAGATGCATATAGATGCATTATTAATTGAATATTATGTCAGTATTTATATTTGACATGGGATTGATGCATGATGACGTATAGTCTGGTGTCGGGTCATAAACCCGACAACAGTCTAATACTCACAAGCCCGGCACGAATTGGGCCAATATCAATAAAGGTTTGGGCTCACGAAAGCCCAAGCCCAAATCTATTTACGGAATAGATATCTGATATCTTCTAAAATACGAAGATAATCATTCCCAACCGACTTAGGCGGGATACGCCGAAGGTTGGGGAACACGGAACCAACAAGGATTCCGTGCGTATATAAAGGAATCATATCCCTCGTTTAAGGTACGATCTCATAACCCTAAACTCCTTAAACCCTAAACCGATTACTCGCTCACGCGGGAGGATAATCGGGAGACAATCCCACGGTAAGCCTAACGGTGTTTCTTCTCTCTTGTCGCAGTCTCAAGCGCAATTCTCAATTGGTACGAGAACCGAGCTCCAAATCGTGATGACGTATAGTCCGGTGTCGGGTCATAAACCCGATAATAGCCCAATACTCACAAGCCCGCATTTAATCGGGCCAATATCAATAAAGGTTGGGCTCACGAAGCCCAAGCCCAAATCTATTTACTGGAATAGATATCCGATATCTTCTAAAATACGAAGATAATCATTCCCAACCGACTTAGGCGGATACGCGAAGGTTGGGGAACACGAACCAACAAGGATTCCGTGCGTATATAAAGGGAATCATATCCTCGCTTAAGGTACGATCTCATAACCTAAACTCCTTAAACCCTAAACCGATTACTCACTCTCACGCCGGAGGATAATCGTGGGAGACAATCCCACTGTAAGCCTAACGTGTTTCTTGTCTCTTAGTCTCAGCAGTCTCAAGCAAAGCAATTCTCAATTAGTACGAGAACCGGAGCTCCAAATCGAACGCCCAACTTTTGTATCAACAAGTGGCGCCATTCGTGGGACCCTACACTAAGAATCGACACTAGAATGACAAAGCACAAAGAATCGGCGATCGCGGTCGGATCTTATGGGGAAGAAGTCGCAGAGTGGACTAACCCCGCACCTGCAGGACAACCAGTAGCTGCTAAAACAAGGGGGTCGTCAAGACTTGATCTTCCTCTGGTGGAACCGCACTCGAACAACCCAAGTCACTACAACCACCACGAGTGGAGTAGACCCACAAGACCGCCTTTACTACTCCCTTCCAATCGGTGCTAGAAATCGACCGACAAAGGTACGAGGCACCAGTTGGGATAAGAGTGCAACAGAAACAAACGCACTCACTCTCGAGGAGTCGCGCGAGTGCTAGCACCTTTCGCCGATCCCAAAACTACGGGCATTGGCGCCTCATGCAAGAGGAAGAGAAGAATAGATCGGGCGGAACCCGAAGCCCGACTCAATTCGATTCGACATCGACACTTCCTGCGCCACCGTAGGAAAAGCGCAGGAAGCGGTCATAAACCCCAGATTCAAATGAATCGGAGAAGAATCGAGGGTGATGAGACATCTCACCACAACACTTGAGTGATAGTGATAGAGAAGAGCGGCGTACGGTGTTCTACACCAGATCGGGTAGCCGTAGAGTACATGATAGATCCGCAAAGTATTCCCAAGTGAAAGACCTTCATATCCGCACTATAAGTCGATTCGAGGATGGTTTGGCAAGCGCCGTAAGAAGGTAAATTCATCTTCGACAACTCCTCGGACAACGAGGATAGTGATACGTGACATTGAAAATCCGTAGCACGCGATAGCCAAGAGGAAGACATGTCTCTCCCATGGCGCCCGCTGAAGTGGATCGCTCACCGGCGCATTAGTGATTTCTCCGAGAACAAGAAAAGGCGCATGCCCGCAAATGTTAAACCTATGATGGGACAGTGATCCCGACGATCACCTAAAATCTTTGAATCACCACACTATTGAAAATCGGCCACAACCAAATGTGGTGCCACATGTTCAATTCCACACGGTAGGAAGCGCCAGAATCGTTCAACAAACTCCCAGGAGCATAAATGGTTTTGAAGAGTTGAGAAAGGCGCTCCGCCTAAATTTTACTCAACGGAAAAGTGCATAAAAAACTGTCGAACTCGCCGGGGTGAAGCAGAACCAAGGAGAATCTGGCGAATTCATGGAACGCTTTAAAGATGAATGCATGCAAGTCAAAGCATGTCCCGGTACTAAAGATCTCGGCTTCATGAATGGGATTAATAATCCAGAGCTCATCAAGAGATTGAACGACAAGATCCCCGAGACTTTGATGAACTCATGAAGCGCCTCGGTCTTTTGTCCAGGGGAAGCGCAGCAGATATAGCAAAAAGAACCACTGAGTTACGGTCCACGGGGAACAACTCAGGAGACAATCCAATGACCGAGGTAATAACCGTAATAGGAGCTATCGCAGCCGGAGAGCGGCGAGAGATAATGATGATACACCCCGATCAAAACCCCAAAGGAAATACTCGCAGCAGAAGGAGCGAATTTCCCAAGACCGCCGCAGACGCGCACACCCGTAAGATCGGTATACCGGGAATGGATACTGCGACTACCACGCCGCATAAAGGTCACACCACTAACGAATGTGTCCAATTGCTTAACTCATCGACAAGATGGTCAAAGAGGTAGATCGGACCACTTGGTGAAAAACATTAAAGAGGAAGAGATAAACAAAAGAATGGAAACAAGAAGGAAACATCCAAAGATAAGGCCGATACAATCTACATGATACGTACATGGCAACGAGTCACTAGACGTAAGGTCGACAGAGTTTTCCAAGAAGTGAAATCTCTTTCCTACTCTAATCATGGACAACGCAGAGCAGAGCCACTCACCATTGAAATCAACGCGGTGGTCATGATATACACCGCATGTACATTGATGGTGGGCGCCACCAATATCATGTATGAGCATTGCTTTAAAAGACTACGACCAAATACGTAGCCGCTAAACCCGGTCAAGACAAAGACTTATCGGTTTCACGGGTGAAAGATATAGCCTCTGGGGCAATCGCGACATTAGTCGGTTGGCAACGCAGAGCACTCTACGACACCGGATGGACTTCATGGTGATCAACCCTCGCCATACAATGGCATCATTGGGAGACCCGGATATCGGCCATGCGTGCGGTGCCATCAACAACATGACGGATGCTTAAGTTCCCATGAAGGCGTTGTTACTCTTTACAACGCCACGATACCAAATAGAGAATGTAACACTGTTACATGCGGTGGCACCGATCCCAAGCGGTCGCGCCAAAGTCCCCAACTTGAAGGTTGCGATTCACCCAGTTACGGGCAGAAATAACCATCTGAGGGTCATTGTCGGACAACGGCAAAGCACCGCAAAGCGCACTCCTACAAAAGAACGTGGATATTTTCGCATGGGCCAAAACACATGATCGAGTACCACGCCGATCACGAGCATAAACCGAGAACCGGCAAGGATACACACCGACACGCGAAAGAAGCGCCAAGCTTCCCCAGAGCGCGCGCAGCAATCCCGGCAGAGGTACGTAAATTGGTAAAAGCGGGAATTATGCGTGAAGTTCACTACCACGATCGGCTCTCTAACCCAAGAATGGTGAAAAAGAGCGACCAGTGGTGGCGAATGTGTAGACTTCATCGACCTTAACAAAGCATGCCCACGGGATCGCTATCCATTACCGTAGATAGACCGAAAATAGAGTCCTTGTGTGGATACCGTTGAAGTGTTTTCTCGACGCTGTACAAGGATATCACCGAATCTGAGATGGCTAAGGAAGACGAGGAAAAATGTTTTCCACACAAGCCAAGGCGCATCGTTATACAAAATGCCTTTGGTTGAAGAACGCGGGTGCCACCTATCGCTTTAGTAGACAATGCCTTTGAAAACAGGTGGACGAACTCGAAGTCTATGTGGATGACCCGGTCATAAAAGCCATCATCAAGGCGAGCTTGTACGCGATATAAAGTAAACGCTCAAGACTCTACGCGAGATCAACATGAAGTCAATCCCAAGAAATGCACCTTCTAAGCCATCAAGGCATGTTTTAGGATACCTAATAGAACCTAACGGCATAAAGCCTTGTCCAGAAGACAAAGCGGTAATAGAACTTCCTCACCACGCACGTCAAGGAAGTTCAATCCTCAACGAAAACCGGTCGGTCTAAACAGTTCTTGTCTAAGTCGGCAGAAGTCATTGCCTTTTTTCAAAACGCCAAGAAGTGTATGAAAAGGTGACTTAGGTGGGACAAAGGTAAGAAGCCTTCACTACACTCAAACAAAGATCTAGCAACGCTCCCAACACTCGTTGCACCCCGACCGTGGAAGAACCGATCATGTATTTATCAAAGAACTCATGGGGCGGTCGGTGCGTGCTACTCACGATAGGACTCGATGCAAACTCCTATCTATTTTGTCAAGAAGCGCCAAGAAGACGGAGATGAACTACGGTGCCATGGAGAAGTTAGTCTTGGCATTAGTGTTTGCCGCCAAGCGATTGCGCCCGGTACTTCCAGCGCACCCGATAGCGAGAATCACGCATCAAGCCATCAGCGGCATCATCTCCAAACCTCGATGCGTCGGGGCGACTCCGTATGGAGGTCTTACTAGCGAACACAACATCTCTTACTGCACCACGCACCGCAATAAAAGGACAAGTTCTAGCGAGACTTCATCATCGAGAAACCAGACATCGATGAGGTACCCGCACCAAGAGAGCAGGAACTACCGATCCATGGATTTTGTTCACGTACGGATCCTCGTCGCTGGACGGATCGAGCCGCCTTATTCTCACAAACCCGTAGGGAATGGAATTCACCACGCATCGTTTTTGAATTTACACCACAAACAACGAGGCGTAATACGAAGCCCCAACCGCGGACCACGATCGCAATCGAATGGGTGTGCGAATCGAAGCGAATGTAGATTCCTTGGCTAGTAGCCAACCACGTGTTGGGCGAATACGTGGCAAAGAAGAGAATATGATTCAAGATCTTGAGAAGACTAAAGCATCGATCAAAGGCTTTGATGATTTACTATCAAGCAAGTCCCTAGAGCGTAAAAATCGCAAGGCGTATGCACCGAGCAAAATCGCCTCGACAAGCTTCGCACATTTATCGAAGCAAGTCCGGTGGAAACACCGAGAAGTAAATCCATATCGAGATGGAAGTCTCGCGTCATAGAAGAGGATGGTCCTACATGGATGACACCGACACGGAATTCTTAGGCAAGGAACATTACCACAAGAAATGCATGTAAGTCATACGGGCGCACGTATGCAGTAGATTTGAGTCATGAGACAACATATTGTACCGACGTTCTTTCCTCCAACCATGGCTCACTGCGTGGCCTCTACAAGCAAATTATGTGTCGAGAAATTCATGAAGGTTCATGCAAAGATGCACGCAGACCACGATCTGTTGTAGCACGCGCCATGCGATCGAGCTACTGCGGCCAACCATGCATCGAGATGCGCGGACTTAATACTGGAAGTGCAATGATTGCCAAGTTCATAGACCGTCGCGCCAACCACAAAGACGAGCTAACACCAATCACGGCGCCATGGCCATTCTATAAATGGGGCATTGATATTGCCGGTCCTTTCCCAATAGCAGCTGGTGGTCTTAAGTTTCATAGTAGCTATAGACTACTTCACCAAGTGGATCGAGGCAAAAGCAAGAGCGACAATCACCGCAATCGTAAAACGCTTTGTCTGGGACAACATTGTATGCCGCTCGGATTACCCGTGAAATCATCTCGACAACGGAAACAATTCGCGACAACCCTTCAAAGATTGGTGCGAAGTTAAACATCACTCAACACTTTCGTCGGTTACGCACCCACAAACCAATGGTTTAGTCGAGCGCAAATCAAGCCTCAGGGTGAAGGAATCAAAAGCACCGACGGCACAAAGGAAGGTGGGTCAAGAACTTTCACATGTACTATGGCGCGCCGCACTCGCTTAAAACCAAAGACAGGGATACCCCGCTTCTCTAGTATACGGATGTGCCGTTATACCAACCGAGATCGGCATGCCAACTATCCGCATCTGCGGAGATCAATGACTACAAACGGCGGCGAAAGACGGTCGACTTGGACCCGCTTTGAAGAAAGACGCGAACGCAGCCCATACGGGAGGCAATGTCGAAGTCAAAATGAAAGGATACTATGATGCCAAGGCACGCAGTGTTTCATTCGCACGGCGACTTTGTCTACCGCGCCAATGAGGCAAGCCACGCTAAAGATACGGTAAGCTCGGACCAAAGTGGAAGGACCTTATGAGGTTATCAAGCAACGGGCACAGCGCTGCATCGGCCACGAGGTTTGATGGTCGCGACTCACACAAGACATGGAATATCAAGAACCTCAAGAGGTGCTACGATAAGAATAGCTACTAGACAACACAGCAGACGCTCCGCACCGCCGCTCAATAAACACTCATGTATTCTTTTATTTTCACAGATACTATTTTCTTTGTTATTTCTCATAAAACTTGCATGTATTAATAAAATGCCGCGGTTTCTAGCTAACTCCGCGACACCTTTTAAATTGTTATCTTCATATACTGTATGTTTTAACAATTTTTTATTTCTTGCCCACGATGGCGTGCATGCACTACGAACAAACCCACGATGGTAACAGGATAAGTTGACCTACTAACTAACTTGTTGAGTAAGAGGGTTGCAAACCCATCAATACCGGATCACGATCCTTGTTAAACACCTTGTTCTCAAGACGTTGAATAAGATAGGTGCGCCGTCCCACGACGCTTGCGCAAGAATGCACACGCAGCATCGCTTATCAACTTAGGAACCAAGATACTTGCTTCCTTAATGAGATATTTACAGCATGCTGAATATCATACCATACACGATTATAATCAAATACTTTGAATTATTTCTCTAGTATATTCTGATTTTCATACATAATTATGGATTTCCTATATTTACACTGGCGTACACTGCAACAAATACATCTTTTACGCATAGTCAGACAGATATGTATACATTACAAATATCTACAGCAAAAAAGAAACTTTCATTCATAACTACGAGTTATTACAATAGATAGTTATTTCGCAACATATCAACTACCAGCTGCTACAACGCTTAAGTGAAGAGGTGCCAACATGACTTGTCGCACCTTTAACTTCGCTAACACTCTTAAAAACGTCTGCATCCTGATGCGACACGGTGGCCACACTGACTGGCACTCCATCTGACCTTGGCAAGTGGGCCGCACCAACCCCACACAAAATAGCTTTACCCACAATACCTTCTTTCTTAGCAAGACGGGTCGACGCGCCCAAGACCTCCCGCAAAGGTGCCTCTTTTCTAAGGCAAAGGGATTTTGCTATCCTAGACGCGCAAACACAGTGCACCGGTCGCGACTCATGGGGTTTCAAAAATAGTCCGGCCGTATCAAGATCCTCAGACGATGACGCGCCAAAGTCAACCCCGCCATAATAACACTTATCTGGATAATCTTGGTCGCTCAAGCTCAAATCATTGGAGCTCCAAGTCTTTCATTCTCTCGATAGCAATGACTAAATGATTATATGATTCAAAGATCATAACCCTAAGACCTTATCAACTGGGTGCCTTCAGCCTACGATCATGGAGTTTTTCAACGGCTCGATTTACCACGCCCCGAGCGCACTGCACAACCTCTCCAAGGCATTCACCACCTCCGTGATTCCGTGGTGCTAAGGGCGCTAATCAAGACCGTGGCCTATGAGCCACATGCGCCCGAATGGCGGACATGAGTGAGGATACAACTCCTCGTCATACTGATGCTCATCTTGCGCAGCTTGGCCTCTTGCACTTCCAAAGACCACCACAGAGCCCAAGCTCCCCAACCGCGAACAAATTCTCCTTACCGCTATAAATGTTTAAGGCCCAATGGCACGCAGAACTTGTACCGGCAATTTCAGCACGATCTTGATTAATTTGACACATTAGTGCCATCTTGTCCTCGGCTTTGTTTTGAGCGTGATGCGCCAGATCACTACCTCCGCGACGGCACTATCCGGTTGTGCTCGGGTGCTCGCCAATTGCGCCCAACAAGGTTATTGTTTGGTCTTTCATGCACTTTGGTCCTCCCCACCGATACCCGGCTTTTCAACTTCACAATTAGTGCGGCTGTTGTCAGCGGAGACTGCACTAATTCATCGACCAACCGCTTCAATGGGCACATCCGCATCGATTGGTTTTCATTATCCCGCTCTGCTGCCGTAATGCGCCGATTGTATCGGACTCGCTGAGGTGACTCTATAACCCGCTCCATCCGCGAATGATCACCAATGCAATGTTAGCAACACAACGAACACATTCACCAACTACATAAAATTGTACATGTATGGCTTTACTTTACTTTGCTCCGTCACCCGCAGACGGGCGCGACGACGCTCATCGGTGGAGGACAACTCACGGTCCGACCACGGGCGTTTTTTCCTTGAAGGGCTCGCGCCATCATCCCTTCGGGTCCTTTTGCGACTAAGCGCAGCCTTCTTCTTCTTCTTCGTGATGCGCCACACCGCGGGCGATGATCGCGCTACTAGCGGTTATTTCGTGATTGGGACGGCTCGCAGAGGCGCGGCTTCCATCGCAATCGAGGAACCGTCCTCGTATCCCCAAAGATTCGCTTCTAAGACACGCCCTTGATCGCGGCTAAGATAGGCTCCTCATCATCCTCAAAGGTCTTACTCCCGCCCTTACGGCCACGGCTTCGCTAGTCATGACGACGGTGAATAGATCCATCTCTGCGCAAGACAGGACACATATACAAACAGGTTATATAATGCGCGACAAAGACGGAAGATTATTCTTACATTATTTACACACAGAGGTACGGAGGAATAAGTACCCACCCTGGCCATTGGCGTCTAAAAAGATAGGGATCTCATCTTCGGGGCCAAAATAATTACGGCTGATCCCCATGTGCACCAAAAATCCCTCAGGATATGCACTAATGGGGATGCGGTTAGCATTTATCAGTTCCGCATCCTCGACGTTATAAGACCCGTGCAATGGGCACTCATCCTCCTGTAAGGATCCCCTGCATAGAAATCATAATTCCGCGGAAACATGTATCATCTACCCGTAAGAAATACTCCTCCAATTCCTAAGGCGCCTAATTTATCCAGATAGCACCGCAGCTCACCGCTGCTTTGAAAAGACACCCACCCATGCGCCCAATGTAGTGTGATAAAAGGCGCGAATAAGTGGATGGTGGGGTTAATCCTCAACATACGGCAATTTACCTCAAAATTGGTAATTTTAGCCGCTACCGATACAATGCAACCGCGATATGTGTAGAGTATAATAGTTTAACACATCGCACGTAAAGCGTGACAGGTACACGCTGATTCACAAATTCGAATAACCGTGTGTATACACCACCTTTCCTTCGGGAAATCAAGAATCGTGGCTCGCGATCCGCACTACCGGATGCACATCCCGGTATAAAGTAATCCGAGGTAAATTCCATCGATCGATCATAGTGAGGTCGGAGTGAAGTCGACAACCGCTTAACCATGGTGATATAATTTTTGCTATAACGCACGCTACGTTACCTTTGTGGTTGGTTACTTTGATTACAACTCTTAAAACTCTTTAGAAATGGTGGATGGAGTTTTTTACGGTGAAGAATCCGGTGAAAATGAATCGACAAGTTATATACCTTTTTTCTTCCACACGATTGGTGACACGTGGATCCCACTAGTCCTTATTGTGTGGTTGAGATGGCTTGATGTGACAACGGGGCAGTAACTTTCCCCCGATTAACGAGGCATTGACTATTCAATTGGGTGTCTCGATACATTGCACCTACGGGTAGGTGTATGGTTTCTTGGATACGTTTCGTAAGTTATTTGTTTTTTGGACTACGGTCATTAGTCTAGCATCCGCAGCTATGCATCGCGATACTAGACCGGGGGACATGATGACGAGGTCCGTGTCGGGTCATAAACCCGACAACGACCTCAATACTCACAAGCCCGACAACGAACGGGCCAATATCAATAAAGGTTCGGGCTCACGAAGCCCAAGCCCAAATCTATTTACTGAATAGATATCCGATATCTTCTAAAATACGAAGATAATCATTCCCAACCGACTTAGGCGGATACGCCGAAGGTTGGGGAACACGGAACCAACAAGGATTCCGCAGATATAAAGGGAATCATATCCTCGCTTAAGGTACGATCTCATAACCCTAAACTCCTTAAACCCTAAACCGACACTCACTCACGCGGAGGATAATCGTGGAGACAATCCCACGTAAGCCTAACGGTGTTTTTGTCTCTTAGTGCAGTGTCTCAAGAATTCTCAATTGGTACGAGAACCGAGCTCCAAATCGAACGCCCAACTTTGTATCAACATTAGGAACGCCCAACTTTTGTATCAACAAGTGGCGCCATCCGTGGGACCCTACACTAAGAATCGACACTAGAATGACAAAGCACGAATCGGCGATCGCAATGATCTTATGGGAAGAAGTCGCAGTGGACTAACCCCAAGGCACCTGGGACAACCAACCGCTAAAAACAAGTGAGTCAAGACTTGATCTTCCTCCGTGGAACCGCACTCGAACAACCCAAGTCACTACAACCACCACGAGTGGAGTAGACCCACAAGACCGCCTTTACTACTCCTTCCAATCGGTGCTAGAAACCGACCGACAAAGGTACCAGATGCACCAGCCGGGATAAGAGTGCATCACTCGAGGAGTCGCTAGAATTAGCACCGTAAGCTTCGATCCCAAAACTACGAAGCATTGGGCGCCTCATGCAAGAGGAAGAGAAGAATAGATCGTATGAACCCGAAGCCCGACTCAATTTCGACTGAACGACATTTCCCCACCGCGCCACCGTAAGGAAAAGCGCAGGGAAGCGGTCATAAACCCCGATTCAATGTAATCGGGAGGAGAATCGAGGGTGATGAGACATCTCACCACAACACTTGAGTGATAGTGATAGAGAAGAGCGGCGCATCAAAGGTTCACACCGCACTAGGTAGCCGAGAGTACATGATAGACCTGGGCAAAGTATTCCCCAAGTGAAAGCCCTTCGATCCGCACTATAAGTCGACTCGAGGATGGTTTGCGCAAGCGCCGTAAGAAGGTAAATTCATCTTCCGACAACCCTGACAACGAGGATAGTGATACAGACATTGAAATCCGTATGCACGCGATAGCCAAGAGGAAGACATGTCTCCCATGGCGCCGCTGAAAAGTGGATGCGCTCACCGCACGCATTAGTGATTTCTCCGAGAACAAGAAAAGGCGATGCCCGCAAATGTTAAAACCTATGATGGGACAGTGATCCCGACGATCACCTAAAATCTTTGAATCACCACACCATTGAAAATCGCCACAACCGGTGTGGTGCCACATGTTCGGGCCCACACCGGTAGGAAGCGCGAATCGGTTCAACAAACTCCCACGAAGGAGCATAAATGGTTTTGAAGAGTTGAGAAAGGCGTTCCGCCTAAATTTTACTCAACGGAAAAGTGCGCTAAAAATCCGTCGAACTCGCCAGGTGAAGGTAACCAAGGAGAATCTACGAGCGAATTCATGGAACGCTTTAAAGATGAATGCATGCAAGTCAAAGCATGTCCTAAAGTACTAAAGATCTCGCTTCATGAATGGGATTAATAATCCAGAGCTCATCAAGAGATTGAACGACAAGATCCCCGAGACTTTGATGAACTCATGAAGCGCCTCGGTCTTTTGTCCTGGGGAAGCCGCCACAAGCGATAGCAAAAGAACCACTGAAAGTTACCGGTCACAGAACAACTCGAGACAATCCAATGACCGAGGTAATAACCGTAATAGAGCTATCGCAGCCAGAGGAGCGGCAGAGATAATGACAGTACACCTCGATCAAAACCCCAAAGGAAATACTCGCAGCAGAAGGAGCGAATTTCCCAAGACCGCCGCAGATGCGCACACCGTAAGATCGGCGACCGAATGGATATCGCGACTACCACGCGCAAAAGGGTCACACCACTAACGATCGTGTCCAACAAGCGCCAACTCATCGACAAGATGGTCAAAGAGGTAGATCGGACCACTTGGTGAAAAACATTAAAGAGGGAAGAGATAAACAAAAGAATGGAAACAAGGAGGAAACATCCAAAGATAAGGCCGATACAATCTACATGATACGCATATGGCAACGAGTCACTAGACGTAAGGTCACCAGAGTTTTCCAAGAAGTGAAATCTCTTTCCCCACTCTAATCAAGGACAACGCAGAGAAGAGCCACTCACCATTGAAATCAACGCGGTGGTCATGACATACACCACATGTACATTGATGGTGGGCGTCACCAATATCATGCATGAGCATTGCTTTAAAAGACTACGACCGAAATACGTAGCCGCTAAACCCGGTCAAGACAAAGACTTCATCGGTTTCACGGTGAAAAGATATGGCCTCTGGGCAACCGCGATTACTAGTCAAGATTGGCAACGCAGAGCACTCTACGACTACCGATGGACTTCATGGTGATCAAATCCCCCGCCATACAATGGCATCATCGGGAGACCCGGATATCGCCCATGCGTGCGGTGCCATCAACAACAAGACGGGATGCTTAAGTTCCCAGAGAAGGGGGCGTTGTTACTCTTTACAACGCCACGATACCAAATAGAGAATGTAACACGGTTACACGCGGCGGCACCGATCCCAAAGCAAAGGCGCTGCCAAAGTCCCCAACTTGAAGGTTGCGATTCACCCAGATTACCCGAACAGAAATAACCATCTGAGGGTCATTGTCGGACAACCAAAGCGTACCGTGTGCGCACTCCTACAAAAGAACGGGATATTTTCGCATGGGAGCCAAAACACATGATCGAGTACTACGCCGATCACGAAGCATAAACCGAGAACCGACAAGGATACACACCGATACGCCGAGAAGAAGCGCGCTAAGCCCCGTAGCGCGGCGCAGTAATCTCGGCAGAGGTACGTAAATTGGTAAAAGCGGGAATTATGCGTGAAGTCTACTACCACGATTGGCTCTCTAACCCAAAGAATGGTGAAAAGAGCGACCAGAGTCGGCGAATGTGTGTATACTTCACCGACCTTAACAAAGCATGCCCACAGGATCGCTATCCATTACCGTAGATAGACCGAAAATAGAGTCCTTGTGTGGATACCCGCTGAAGTGTTTTCGACGCGCATGCGGATATCACCAGACATGATGGCTAAGGAAGACGAGGAAAAACAGTTTCCACACAAGCCAAGGCGCATCGTTATACAAAATGCCCTTTGGCTTGAAGAACGCGGGTGCCACCTATCGCTTAGTAGACAATGCCTTTGAAAAACAGTGGGACGAACTCGAAGTCTATGTGGATGACCGTCATAAAAGCCATATCAAGTCGAGCTTGTACGCGACATAGCGTAAACGCTCAAGACTCTACGCGAGATCAACATGAAGTCAATCCCAAGAAATGCACCTTCGCGCCATCAAGGCATGTTCTTAGGATACCTAATAGAACCTAACGGCATAAAGCCTTGTCCAGAAGACAAAGGCGGTAATAGAACTTCCTCACCACGCACGTCAAGGAAGTCCAATCCTCAACGGAAAACCGCCGGTCTAAACAGTTCTTGTCTAAGTCGGCAGAATGTCATTGCCCTTTCAAAACGCCAAGAAGTGTATGAAAAGGGTGACTTCCGTGGACAACAGAGGCGTAAGGCCTTCACTACACTCAAACAAAGATCTAGCAACGCCCCAACACTCGCTGCACCCCGACTGTGGGAAGAACCGATCATGTATTTATCAAGAACTCATGGGCCAACAGAAGGTTACTCACAGATAGGGACTCTGCAAACTCCTATCTATTTTGTCGCGAAAGCGCCAAGAAGACGGAGATGAACCACAGTGCATGGAGAAGTTATTCTTGGCATTAGTGTTTGCCGCCAAGCGATTACGCCCGCACTTCCAGCGCACCGACAGCAGAATCACGCATCAAGCCATCAGCTGCATCATCTCCAAACCCGACAAGTCGTGACGACTCCGTAAGTGGAGTGTCTTACTAGCGAACACAACATCTCTTACGCACCACGCATCGCAATAAAAGGACAAGTTCTAGCGCACTTCATCATCGAGAAACCAGACATCGATGAGGTACCCGCACCAAGAGAGCGGTGAACTACCGCATCCATGGATTTTGTTCACGACGGATCCTCGCGCGTGGACGGATCGTGAGCCGCCTTATTCTCACAAACCCGTAGGAATGGAATTCACCACGCATCGCTGCTTTGAATTTACGTACCACAAACAACGAGGCGTAATACGAAGCCCTAATCACGGACCACGATCGCACCGAATGGGCGCGAACTCGAAGCTTAATGTAGATTCCCTGCTAGTAGCCAACCACGTGTTGGGCGAATACGCCAAAGAAGAGAATATGATTCAAGATCTCGAGAAGACTAAAGCATCGATCAAAGGCTTTGATGATTTACTATCAAGCAAGTCCCTAGAGCGTAAAATCGCAAGGCGTATGCACCGAGCAAAATCGCCTCGACAAGCTTCGCGACATTTATCAAGCAAGTGCCGGTGGAAACACCGAGAAGTAAATCCATATCGAGATGGAAGTCTCCGCGGTCATAGAAGAGGATGGTCCTACATGGATGACACCGACACGGAATTCTTAGGCAAGGAACATTACCACAAGAATGCATGTGCTCGCAGTAATACGGCGCACACGTCAGATTTGAGTCATGAGACAACATATGGTACCGACGTTCTTTCCTCCAACCATGGCTCACCGCGCTGGCCTCTACAAGCAAATTATGTGTCATGAAATTCATGAAGGTTCATGCAAAGATGCACGCAGACCACGATCCGTTGTAGCACGTGCTATGCGATCGAAGCCATCGCCAACCATGCATCGAGATGCGCGGACTTAATACTGGAAGTGCAATGATTGCCAAGTTCATAGACCCGTCCCGCGCCAACCACAAAGATGAGCTAACACCAATCACGCGCCATGGCCATTTTATAAATGGGGCATTGATATTGCCATCCTTTCCCAATAGCGCGCCGGTGGTCTTAAGTTTCTCATAGTAGCTATAGACTACTTCACCAAGTGGATCGAGGCAAAAGCAGAGCGATAATCACCGACAATCGTGTAAAACGCTTTGTCTGGGACAACATTGTATGCCGCTCGATTACCCGGTGAAATCATCTCGACAACGGAAACAATTTCGCGACAACCCTTCAAAGATTGGTGCGAAAGTTAAACATCACCCAACACTTTGCGCTGGTTACGCACCCACAAACCAATGGTTTAGTCGAGCGCAAATCGAAGCCCGGGTGAAGGAGTCAAAGCACGCCGACGACAACAAAGGAAGGTGGGTCAAGAACTTTCACATGTACTATGGGCGCACCGCACTCGCTTAAAACCAAAGATAGGGATACCCCTTCTCTAGTATACGGATGTGCCGTTATACCAACCGAGATCGGCATGCCAACTATCCACACCGCGGAGATCAATGTGACTACAAACGATTTACTTAAAGACGGTCGACTGGACCTCTTTGGAAGAAAGACGCGAACGCGCAGCCCATACGGAGGCAATGTCGAAGTCAAAAATGAAAGGATACTATGATGCCAAGGTACGCAGTGTTTCATTCGCACTGAGACGACTTTGTTCACCGCGCCAATGAGGCAAGCCACGCTAAAGATACAGTAAGCTCTGACCAAAGTGGAAGGACCTTATGAGGTTATCAAGCAACGGCACAAAGCGCGTCATCGGCCACGAGGTTTGATGGTCGTGACTCATCACAAGACATGGAATATCAAGAACCTCAAGAGGTGCTACGTATAAGAATAGCTACGGCACAGCGCGCAGACGCTCCGCACTGTCAGTGCTCAATAAACACTCATGTATTCTTTTTATTTTTCACAGATACTATTTTCTTTGTTATTTCTCATAAAACTTGCAAGTATTAATAAAATGCCGCGGTTTCTAGCTAACTCCGCGACACCTTTTAAATTGTTATCTTCATATACTGTATGTTTTAACAATTTTTTATTTCTTGCCCACGATGGCGCAGCATGCACTACTTAACAAACCCACGATGGTAACAGGATAAGTTGACCTACTAACTAACTTGTTGAAAAGAGGGTTGCAAACCCATCAATACCGGATCACGCATCCTTGTTAAACACCTTGTTCTCAAGACGTTGAATAAGATAGGCGCCGCCCCACGACGGGTGCGCAAAGAATGCACACGCAGCACGCTATCAACTTAGGAACCAAGATACTTGCTTCCTTAATGAGATATTTACAAGATGTCAATATCATACCATACACGATTATAATCAAATACTTTGAATTATTTCTCTAGTATATTCCGATTTTCATACATAATTATGGATTTCTATATTTACACCGCGACACACCGCAACAAATACATCTTTTACGATAGTCGCATGATATGTATACATTACAAATATCTACAAAGAAAAAGAAACTTTCATTCATAACTACGAGTTATTACAATAGATAGTTATTTCGCAACATATCAACTACCACCGCTATAACGCTTAAGGAAGAGGTGCCAACATGACTTGTCGCACCTTTAACTTCGCTAACACTTTAAAAACGTCTGCATCCTGATGCGACATGGTGGCCACACTGACTGGCACTCCATCTGACCTTGGCAAGTGGGCCGCACCAACCCCACACAAAATAGCTTTACCCACAATACCTTCTTTCTTAGCAAGACGGGTCGCATGCGCTTCCAAGACCTCCTGCAAAGGTACCTCTTTTTCTAAGGCAAAGGGATTCTGGCTATCCCTAGGACGCGCAAACACAGTGCACCGTCGAGACTCATGGGGTTTCAAAAATAGTCCGGCTGTATCGGATCCCCAGACGATGACGCGCCAAAGTCAACCCCGCCATAATAACACTTATCGGATAATCTTGGTCGCGCCAAGTCTCAAATCATCGGGAGCTCCAAGTCTTTCATTCTCTGCATAGCAGCGACCAAATGATTATATGATTCAGCATCATAACCCGGTACCTTATCAACTGGTGCCTTCAACAGTTCTGCATCATGGAGTTTTTCAACGGCTTCTGATTTACCACGCTCCAGAGCGCACTGCACAACCTCTCCGAAGGCATTCACCACCTCTGGTGATTCCAGGGTGCTAAGGGCAGCTAACCGAAGACCGTGGCCTATGAGCCACCTGCGCTCCGCAATGGTGGACATGAGCTGAGGATACAACTCCTCGTCATACTCGATGCTCATCTTGCGCAGCTGGCCTCTCAGACTTCCAAAGACCACTCACAAGAGCCCTAAGCTCCCCAATCGCGCGAACAAATTCTCCTTACCCCGCCCAAATGTTTAAGGGCCCAGCTGCACGCAGACTTGTACCGGCAAATTTCTAAGACGATCTTGATTAATTTGACACATTAGTGCCATCTTGTCCTCGGCTCGCTTTTGAGCCGTGAGCGCCAGATCACTAGCCTCTCAGACGGCACTATCCGCCAGTGCTCGGGTGCTCGCCACAAGCGCCCAACAAGGTTATTGTTTGGTCTTTCGCACTTTGGTCCTCCCCACCGATACACCGGTCTTTCAACTTCACAATTAGTGCACTGTCAGCGGAGACCGCACAATTCATCGACCAACTGCTCAATGGGCACATCCGCATCAGATTGGTTTTCATTATCCTGGCTCTGCGGCTCAGAATGCGCTGATTGTATCGGACTCGCCTTGGGAGGTGACTCTATAACCTGCTCCATCCTGCGAATGATCACCAATGCAATGTTAGCAACACAACGAGCACATTCACCAACTACATAAAATTGTACATGTATGGCTTTACTTACTTTGGCTCCGCGTCACCCGCAGACGGGTGCGACGACGCTTCATCAGTGGAGGACAACTCCACGGTCTGGACCACGGGGCGTTTTTTCCTTGAAGGGCCCGCGCCATCATCCCTTCGGGTCCTTTTGCGACTATGCGCAGCCTTCTTCTTCTTCTTCCTCTTCGTGATGAGCCACACCGCGGGCGATGATCGCGCTACCAAAGCAGTTATTTCGTGATTGACGGCTCAGAGGCGTTGCTCCATCGCAATCGAGGAACCGGTCCTCGATCCCCAAAGATTCGGCTTCTAAGACACGCCTTCAACAGCCTAAGATAGGCTCCTCATCATCCCTCAAAGGTCTTACCCTGCCCCACGGCTACGGCTTCGCTAGTCAGACGATGGTGAATAGATCCATCTCTCAAGAAGACAGACACATATACAAACAAAGTTATATAATGCGCGACAAAGACGGAAGATTATTCTTACATTATTTACACACGAGGTACGGAGGAATAAGTACCCACCCCGCCATTGGCGCCTAAAAGATAGGGATCTCATCTTCGGGCCAAAATAATTACGGCCGATCCCCATGTGCACCAAAAATCCTCGTGATATGCACTAACGGGATGCGGTTAGCATTTATCGCCCGCATCCTCGACGCTATAAGACCCGTGCAATGGGCACTCATCCTCTCGTAAGGATCCCGAGTATCGAAATCATAATTCCGTGGAAACATGTATCATCTACCCGTAAGAAATACTCCTCCAATTCCTAAGCGCCTAATTTATCCGTGATAACACCGCAACTCACCAAAGCTTTGAAAAGACACCCACCCATGCGCCCACGAGTGTGATAAAAGGCGCGAATAAGTGGATGGTGGGTTAATCCCAATGAACGGCAATTTACCTCAAAATATGTAATTTTAGCCGCTACCGATACAATGCAACAAGCGATATGTGTAGAGTATAATAGTTTAACACATCGCACGTAAAGCGTGACAGGGCACACGCTGATTCGCAAATTAATAACCGTGTATACACCCACTTTCCTTCGGGAAATCAAGAATCGTGGCTCGCGATCCCAAGACTACCGGATGCACATCCCGGGTATAAAGTAATCCGAGGTAAATTCCATCGATCGATCACAAAGGAGGTCGGAGGTGAAGTCGACAACCGCTTAACCATGGTGATATAATTTTTGCTATAACGCACGCCACGTTACCTTTGTGGTTGGTTACTTTGGGATTACAACTCTTAAAACTCTTTAGAAATGGTGGATGGAGTTTTTACGGTGAAGAATCCGGTGAAAATGAATCGACAAGTTATATACCTTTTTCTTCCACACGATTGGTGACACGTGATCCCACTAGTCCTTATTGTGTGGTTGAGATGGCTTGATGCACAACGGGCAAGAACTTTCCCCGATTAACGAGGCATTGACTATTCAATGGGTGTCTCGATACATTGCACCTACGGTAGTGTATGGTTTCTGGATACGCTTCGTAGTTATTTGTTTTTGACTACGGTCATTAGTCTAGCATCCGCAGCTACGCATCGCGCATACTAGATCGGGGACATGATGACGAGGTCCGTGTCGGGTCATAAACCCGACAATGCCTTAATACTCACAAGCCCGCACGAATCGGGCCAATATCAATAAAGGTTTGGGCTCATGAAAGCCCAAGCCCAAATCTATTTACTTTAATAGATATCCGATATCTTCTAAAATACGAAGATAATCATTCCCAACCGACTTAGGCGGATACGCCGGGTTGGGGAACACGGAACCAACAAGGATTCCGTGCGATATAAAGGGAATCATATCCTCGCTTAAGCGTACGATCTCATAACCCTAAACTCCTTAAACCCTAAACCGATTACTCACTCACGCCGGAGGATAATCGGGAGACAATCCCACCGTAAGCCTAACGGTGTTTCTTGTCTCTTAGTGCGCAGTCTCAAGCAAGAATTCTCAATTGGTACGAGAACCGAGCTCCAAATCGTGAACGCCCAACTTTGTATCAACAATGCACATGTTATAAAATTTATCAAACAAATGCAATCATTTACTCTGCTAATGAAAAAAATTCTCAGTTAAAAACCTATCCAATTGGACTAACTTTATGTCTATTATTTCTTAAGTCTAGATGAAAATGAAACGCACGTTGCCTAGCTCACGTTTTTTCTCATTAGGGATGGTAATTCTAGTCGGGTCAAGTTGGGGGTTCAGTACAACCAACCTGAACATGACTTATTTGAACCAACTTCTGTTTTGATTAGGGGTGGTAATCTGGGTCGAATTCAAGTTTCCAAGTCAAAGTAACCCACACGAGCACGACTATTTAAGTAATCCGGTCAATCATAACTAGTTTACATAACTTGAACGCTACTCATTTAAATGGGTCAACCCGTCTAACTCATTTATAAGTTAAATTTCTTTGAAAAATTAATCAGGTTTTGTTGGTTCTGATCGTTCTCACCTATAGTTTTGATGGATTCGGTTTGATTACACTATTCTATTATTTTTCTTCGTTTCTGATTTGGTTTGGGTCTAGTGATTAAACATACTTTTGTATCAAAATCCTCAGCCAACAACTAATGACTGCAATACTTCATAAGCAACATATCACCGATATAATACTGCTTACTCACATTGAACCACAACCAACAAACATTGACACGTTGCATTGCAAAAAACAAGTCAAATTTATTTCGTACCTTCACTATCTTAAATCACAGGCCCACCACCCTCAGAGTCACCTCCGGTTGTTGTCTCGACACCACTATCAGACCAAATATGAGATATGACGAATGTTTCAGCAACTCTAGGCATAAGAAGAGATCAGGGGTATGGAGTATGCCTAGTTTTAAAGGTATCAAACCCATACACTTAGACAAAATGTATACAAACACCAGAATTACATCGAGACTGATTAGTTGTTAGGTTATACACTTTAGTTTTTTTAGGATTGTGGGGTTCTTTCTGCAGTTTGTAGATGGTGGCAAATATATTATATGTCTTTGAGTCTTTGGGTCTTCAAAAATTAAATAAGTAGTTAAGATAGAAACCTTAAAATCATAAACTTGCCTAGCAAATAATAATAATCTGATTAAATATAAATTTTCATTACCAGCTGTAATAAAACAATTGTATAACTGAAATCGTCTATAATAAAACAATCCGTTATCTGCCAGCAACCAGCTGTAATACGTGCTTTTAAAGCTTCTCATTGACCATACAACGTCTTCGTCCCTTTTATACAAAAAATTGTAAGAATCCAAGAGCAAAGAAATTCTCCTGATTACTATTTTCCCATGGACATGCTTCGAAGCTGCAACACATAGATGGCAGTATCATATGAATGCTTTATTGCAGATTAAAATATCTATTTCTACAAAATTAGAGACATACACGGATATGATGGATCAATTCTTCCTGAAGCCAAGCTTACGTGGAAAAGTTATTGCTAACGCCATCAATACCTGATCATCTTTCCTAACCAATTCAGGATATATGTTGATCAATTTCATTGCGAATCTGCAGATATATGAGAAAGTTTGTGAACCATTAAATTATTCCAACGTCAAGTTATAAGATACTAAGTACTAACAACTCACCATATTTTTTTTGTACAAATAGCAGTAATGAGAAAATTACACCAATTTGAATACGGGAATCTGAATAATGGCCTAACGGAAGGTGTACTGAATCAGCTTCAGAGACTTCTAACAAGTATACACAGTGTACTTAGCTTCATATTATTATAAGCACTAAGTAATGGTATGTTATCTTCGTTGTCTAATATTTGCAACAATCTATATCTCTTCCTTACCGAGAGTTAAGCTGGACATTTACTGTCAAAGATGGCTGCAATATGCAGCGCTGTGTGACCATCTGAAGTTCTCCTTTCGACATTCTCTTCCTTTTTTTATGAAGTTGAGCAACTTTTCAAGGAAACTATTATGGCCTGTAACAACCACTAAATGCAGCATTGTATTGCCATTTTTGCTAATCACCTCTGTCGCTGCATCTGTATGTTGTTTATCAATATGATTTTTGCTCCCCTCCAACACCCTTTCACAAGAGCTTCCTCGCCTTTGTGTTGTAAAGGATTTTGGGGATGAAGATGATAAGTGTCATCTTGAGAGTTTATTATTCTTGTTTTTACTTTTGGATATATTATGGATACTTGCGGAGCGGAACCTGCATTTTATTTGAGATTATCAAGCCAGTATTTGGTTTCTAATTTTACAATCAAGTAAACACGTACCTATCTTAGGATCGTAAAAGGATTATAGTTTCGTCCAAACATTGTTGGTGGTTGTGTCTCCCATAACAGGGTTAAGACAATCAATGACAGTAGCAATACCACTAGGTGGTTACCGGATATCACTTGGAATCGTGTGATCACTTTCCAAAGTAAACTATTCGACCCTAATGCCTGGGTATCACGAATATCTACTGGGATAAGACCAAATGCGCTTAGAGAATTAGGCACAATTCTATAACCCTTTCGCTAATAAGTGTTTACGTCAGATATCCCCATGCATAATCGGATCTCCTATTTATAGGATAATAATCTTAGCTAGTCAAATGGAATTATGAGTATTAATCGCCCATTAATAGCCTCATAATTATCCCCATTATAGTCGTTAGTGGTTACATGACCAATTAAACGTGGTCATTAAGCGCTTGTAATCGCCATTTAGCAAGATTTTTTAACACTAGCGATTTTTGACACTAGCGACTTTCATACCATTAGCGTACTTTCACACTAGCGGTACTTTCATAGTGCTATCGGTGGTTACACCGCTTGCTGGAATCCACAAGCTTCGATGGAAAACACAAGCTTCAGTGGAAACATCGCCATCGCTGGAAACCACAAGCAATACTTTCCACAAGCAAGATTTTCCCCAGCGGACTTTCTACTAGCACTACCAATACAAACCACTACAAGAGTCAGGGTGTTCATGGACCTTATGGGTGTACACTCCGTACCTCCTAACCCATTACAAGGTGTGAACTAATCCCACAAGTGCACTAAATTTTCCAACAATCCTCCCCAAATTTAGTTCACTTCCTTTGCATGAAAAATAAACATCAAGCAAAACATGTACATAAATGAAAATGTCATGAGGATTGAATTTCCATCTTAGTAATTACACGTTCAAATATTCGAGAATCAGGGTGTTATGAGAATTGAACCCTTCAACCCATTTGAATACCTGAAGATAACTACACACAAGCTTTCAAACACTTATCATCTCCTGACACTATACAAGCCATGTGTCCATATCCAAATTCATAAATGTTGTAGAAGCTAAAGTCCAAAGCTTCACAGCGGCAAAACTTCAACATTTACATAGGTGGTTCCTCTTTAGTCATGCTCCTCGCCAAGCACTTTTTCAAAGAAAATTAACCATTAAGAAGTAAAGACTTCATCCTCCTTTCAAGCAGTTTTGAGCACAACCTTGGGATGTAAATAAAACATGTGCTCCAAATCCACCGAATGTTCGACTTTCCACATTGAACTCGGCTCCCAAGTTTCCTTAGAGGAGTTGGGTGTCCTAGCATTCGATGACTAAGTTGGACTTAAACCCATCCCTTTAGCGACTTTATAACCAAGTCTCTAGCCAAACCCTTCGTCAAGTGATCGCCTAAATTCGTTGAGATCTAACAAACTCTATAGATACCACCCCATTCATGATAAGCTCACGAATCATGCTATGTCCGACACCTAAGTGTCTAGACTTACCATTGTACATTTGGCTATAAGCCTTAGCCAATGTAGTCGCACTATCACACCGGATAGAAATAGGTGCTATAGGTTTAGCCACAATGGAATCTCAAGAAGCAAGTTTTTCAACCATTCACTTTTTACCAAAGAAATGCTAAAGCCACAAATTCATATTCCATTGTTGAACCGGTGATGCAAGTTTGCTTCTTGGATGCCCAAGAAATTGCACCTCCACCAAGTAGGAATACCCACCACTAGTAGACTAATTGTCTTCGATGTTATCGATCCAACTTGCATCGGTGTATCCTTCCAACACCGATGGGTAACCAAGATATGAGAGACTATAATCCATAGTTCTCTTCAAATACTTCATGCCCTCGAACTACTTGCGTTGATGAGCACTAGGATTACTAGTATACCGCTCAATTTTCCCACCGCAAAACCAATATCGCCTTGTACAAGTCATGACATACATCGTGCACCAATTACCCTAGAATACTCAAGTTGAGATACGCCTTGCCATGATTAGGCATCGCTTCTCACAGTATCCATAGGTGTACTCATCGGAGTACAATCAAAGTAATTGAATTTCCTCGGACATTCTCAATATAATGAGACCGAGAGATAGAAATTATATTACTTTCATGTTTAATCCTTATACCAAGGATAACATCGCCTCCCCATGTCTTTCATGGAGAACCTTGATGACAAAATTCCTTTGTCAAGTCAACTGATTTTGGTCGGTGCAAAGATCAACATGTCATCAACATATAGACAAATGATGACTCCTTTACCGTAATCATCAAATTTGCTATATACACATTTGTCACCGGTTAAGAACATAACCACTAGACAAAACCACTTCATCAAATTTTTGATGCCATTGTTAGGTGCATGCTTAAGTCCATAAAGAGACTTAATCGCTTACACACCTTGTTTTCATTGCGTGCAAGATGAAGCCCCGAGGTTGGTTCATATAAACCTCCTCTTCCAATTCACCATTCAAAAAGTCGTTTTCACATCCATCCGATGAATAATCGATTGTGAATAGATGCCATAGCAATCGCCAGCCTTATGATATCGACACGAGCCAGGGGGCATAAGTATCAAAATAGTCTATCCCTGACTTTTGTTTAAAGCCCTGAATAACTAGTCTAGCCTTGAACTTTTCAATAGTTCCATCTACCTTCATTTTCTTCTTGAAAATCCATTTGCAACCCAAAGTTTTGCAACCATGTGGTAGATCAACCAACACCCAAGTGTTGTTCCCCATGATGGAATCCATCTCATCATTGATTGCTTCTTTCCAGAAAGCAATATCCTGGGACTTCATTGCTTTTTCAAATGTCTTGGGATCATCCTCAACAATGAAGCAATAGGAGTATTGGTCTGAGACCTCATCCCTTGTTCCTTCAACTAAGTATAGTTGAAACTCGTGTCCAAATGACTTTGGAGTCCCGACCTTTTGCTCTTCCCGAGCACGTGTTCAAAGTTGTTGAACCACAACCTCATCAGGGGACCACCGATGGTTCATCATCGTGGACCTCGATACACCAAAGTCATGAGTTCCATTAGGAATCCTCCGACTTAGTCTAGGGACCGATGAGAATCTATTCTCATCAAAGTTTGCATCTCTTGATTCAATTATTGAGTTAATCGAAACATATTCATTAGGTTCAATAACATAAAACCTAAAAGCCTTGGAATGCTCAAGATATCCAACAAAGATGCAATCAATGCCTCTTTCACCCAAAGTTTTCAACTTTGGATCGTGGAGTCTTACAATTTCTACAACCCCAAACCTTGAGATAGTTCAGTTTGGGTTTCCTTTTAGTCCGAGTTCATAAGGGTAACCTTGTTCCTTTTGTTGGGAACCCTATTTAATAAATAGCAAGTCGTTAACATAGCTTCACCCTAGAACCTTGACTCGATCTGAATAGGACAACATGGAATTAACCATCTCCTTCAAGACCTGTTTTTCCTTTCGTAAATACCATTTTGTGAGGAGTATAAGGGCGTCGTTTCATGGATTATACCAATGACCGAAAATACAGAGTATCCATGTACTCACCTCCCTATCGCCCTCGCTTTTTACGCTTTCATTCTGCTTTTTACGCCGCACTTTCTTTTACGTTTCGTCTTATTTACGTTTCGTCTGCTTTTTACGCCGACCTTTTTTTTATGTTTCGTCCGTTTTTTTACGTTTTCGTCCATTATTTTTTACGTTTTTGCCCTCTTTTTACGTTTTCATATGTTTTTTACGTTTTCGACCTCCCATTTATGTTTTCGTCTGTTTTTTTTTTTATGTTTTCGTCAATTTTTTTACGTTTTCGTCAGTTTGTTTACGTTTTCATATTTTTTTATGTTTTCGTCCATTTTTTACGTTTTCGTCTGTTTTTTTTAAGTTTTCGCACGTTTTTTACATGGATGAAAACGTACGAAGATCCAATATGGGGAAAAAAAGTTGATTTAAAAAAGAAAAAATGTTTGAAAATTGCTTTATCTAAACATTTTCATTTTTTTAAAAAGGAAAAATACAAATCGATTTAAACGGGTTTTCAAAATTCTCAACTCTTCTCTAGAGAAGAAAAATCAATCCCTTCTCTAGAAATTTAGAAACAGAAAAATAAGAAAATTTTTCACCAACTAAACGGCCTCTTAATTTCCCAGAGTCGCTCACCTAGAAAATAGGAATAAAATAAAGAGTATAAAAAGTATTATGCACCATCCGATCAATCCCACATTTATCTAACGGCCAAAAAAGATAACAACAAAATTTTCGGTCAAAGGGGCATTTTAGGCATTTGACTCGTTTTCTAATTTTACCCTCAAACTTAAAATTGTCATAACTTTCAAACGACAAACTTTTACGAAAATACGATTTCATCATAATTTTCTAGAATTTAATTTTCTTTAATTTGGTATGAATTTTAATATATAAATCCAAACTTTTTTTTTTTTTTTTTAGATTTTATATCAGTATTGATTTTTTTGAAATTTACGGCATCTTCGGCCCTAAATTTGTCTACCTTAAAGGCTGAATTACCCAAATCTTAAAACACGAAAGTTGTAGCTTTTTAGCCATTATTTACTTATGAATTTGAGTTATTAAAATCCGATATGATATGAGTGAGATATCACATTTTGACAATGAAATTTTAAACATATTTAGTGCACAAAATGTGTTTGATAAAATATCTAAAAGAGATTTTTATTATAAAAGTACATTTAAATTCATTAAGAACAAAAGGTATGGCAACACAACCTAACAATGTCATTTGGTCCCATTAAGTGTCACATTAGTTTTTCCACTTTCAACACTCACGTCTCAAAACACCCCTTCACTCACAACATAATTATTTCCCCCATGTTTTTCACTTCTACTCAAGTTATTTCTGCACACACTCACACACACAGTCCACACACGCAAAATGAATCATACCATCACGACGATAATTAAATCATTTTTTATAGAGAGTGCACTTTTATATACTTTCGACGATTTTTTTTCCGATCTTTATTTTCAGTTACATCTAGAAAAACCACATGTGATTTGTATCACAAATTACACGCGATACAAATCACATGTGATTTTTTCAGAAGTAACTAAAAAGAAATCGAAAAAAAATTCGTCGAAAATATATCCAAGTGTCCGTCTACTGAAAGATAAAAATAAATACTCGTCGCGATGGTGTATTTATTTCACTTGACGATTTACCGTTTGCAAGATATTTTATTTTTAAAAAAGAGGCAAAACGTAAGTTAGTTTTTTATTTATTTTTATTTTTTTTATGAAAAAAGAATGACTATAATTGGTTCATTGGGTCTTTAAATAATTTTAATTCTACATTGATCTCAACTCCGAACCACTATAACTTTCTATCTTCACAATATTATTCACTTCTAACTGTATATAGCCACAATTGCGCACGGTTATATTACACGAAATATTTTGCCACTGTTTATGGTTATCCCTAACCTAACTTTTTTTTTTCTTTTTTTTTCTTTTTTTTCCATATGTAAGATTATTGTTATGAGAAGCGTATAATTAAAAAGATTGGTCTTTAAATGTTTTATTTACAAGGTACTCGCCGCTATAATGCACGGGTACCTTGTTAGTACTCGTAAAAATATATATGCCAAAACTTGATTCTTAAACAAGGGTTGAGATTATTAATTTGTAAAGCCACTAGTTTGGTTAATAAGACTAAAGGAATAGTACAAGATGTACAACCTACAAACTCTGGGTGTCAATTTATATTATTATTCGTTTCAAAAAAGAAAAAAATTATAATATTATTATTTTTAATATTTCTTATTTTTTCATATATTTTTATCATTTTTTATCTGTTTTAATTCGTTTTTTTGTTTTCATATGTTTTTACGTCTGTTTTATCCGTTTTTATACATTTTTTTCCGTTTTTTACGTTGTTACGTAAAAACAAACAGATAAAAACGAACAAAAACATAAAAAAGGACAAAAACGTAAAAAGCGGTTAAAAACGTTAAAAAACAGATGAAAACGGAAAAAAAGAATTAAAACGGACGAAAACATATAAAATGGACGAAAACTAAAAAAAAACAGATGAAAACGGATAAAAATGGACGAAAATGTATAAAAACGGATGAAAACTAAAAAAACGGAAGATAATTTACAAAATGGATGAAAACGTAAGAAAACGTATAAAACGAAAAAATGGGTCGAAAGCGTATAAAAATGGAGCAAAAACGTAAAATTTCGGACACGTATCGATCACGTATATATTTTTATCGAAGTTAAAATGAATCCCCGATGATATCAACTCAAAGAGCACGAAAAAATAGGTCCAACGAATCTGGCCCCGCCCAAAAACCGACCCGGATCACCATAAACCGGCCGACCAAAACTTAAATCGGTTAATTTACTATAAAAACAGAAAATAAATAGGTTAAATATAATTTATTTTGGTATTATTACACCACTGGAAGTGTCTAGTGGTTGAGACGTTCATTTTCGGCCCTCCAGACCCGAGTTCGAGCCTTGTTGCCACCTTTTAATTTATTTTCTAAAAAAAATTTGCACCGTTAGTCCTCAGAACTAACGATGCAATTTATTTTCAAAAAAAATTGCACCGTTAGTCCTTTAGCACTAATGTTGCAAAAAAAAAAAAAAAAAAAAAAAATAAAAAAAAACAAGAATAATATAAAGCGAGACACGTGACAAAACACAAATATGTATTTTGGACTTTACTCTTTGTGTTAATATTGGTGAGCACTACCCCGAGCACTACGAAGTATAAGTCCTCACTAAGTTCCGTCGTTGCCGCACATGATGAAACCCTTTGACATCCAATAATCCTATCGTTTCATAAATTTATTGATTTTTGCCAAGTAATCATGATCATTTGGTTTTAATTATTAAAGCACAAGTCTTAGTAGAACGATAATTTCTAGAAATTATCGAGTTTTTCCCCTGCTCCCAAATATTTCATTTTTCAAGTGAATTCATTTAAGGGATCACATATGAGACTTTCAGAATAACTAAAAGCGTAAGTAAATCCATTAAGTTTCGCATGTTTCTTTTTATTTCTGGTTTTGGGTTATAGAACTGCGCGCGAAATAAAGTTTTGGCATCAAAATACGTTACATTTGATGCGTCATGTGCCTTTGTCGTTGCTCAACTTTAATCAAGGATCGCATAAGACCTTGTAAAAAATTTCATGTTTGGAATATCTTGATACATAATCACTGAACTCTGACTTTTCCAAACAGGTAATTCAGTTCCAAAAAAATTGGTAGGTGAAAGTTTCACCTACCAATTTTGGTTCAACCGGTCGGACCGGTATCCGGCCACTAAAACGGGTCAAAAACCGGGTTTCTAAAACCGGTCAACGGTTAGACCCGCTGGTTTTGAGTGACCGGGTCATGAAACCCGCCGGTTTGGTTTTTTCAAATTTTTAATGAAAACCGGGTTGACCGGTTAGACCCGTGGTCGAACCGGTTGACCCGGTGATCAAACCGGTTGACCCGGTCGGAAAAAATAAAATAATAAAAAATGAAAAACCGGTTTGACCCGGAGGTCCAACCGGTTGAACCGGTCGAACCGGTGCCCGGTGACTCAACCGGGTCGATTAAAAACCCGGTTTTTAAAACATTTGGTGAAACCGAAGCAGAGGCAAAAGCGGAAGCAGAAGCAAAAACAGAAACAAAAGACGATGTAGACGTGATTCCAGCACAAACAAGAACAAATGGGGAAGAGAGAGTTGTCATAGACGTAGTTTCAACTAAAACTGAAACAGAAAGTGAAGCGGCCGAAAAGGAAGCAACAACCAAAAAAACCAAGCACAAGCGGAATTTGCGTGAAGCTGCTATGAAGGGGATTGGTCATCAGCAGATTCCATACTAAGAGAAGATAAAGATCTGGTGAGAGAGGCAATTAGTAGTGATGGTAGCACAATACTTCACATAGCCGTCGGAATAGGTAATAAAGATTTCGTGAAGAATTTACTTTCATATATAACTGACAAAGATGTAGTTGCAAAGAGAAAGGATGGAAGCACAACCCTTCACATTGCGGCTATTGTTGGGAACAAATATCAAGCAGATCATTGCTTAAAAAACAAAGAATGCCTGCGAACTAGAGATGGAAACGGCGAAGAACCATTGCAAAAAGCTTACGAAAATCTGCATCTTGATACTATTGGATATTTGTTAAAGGTCATCGAAGATGATGGTAAAAGCAACTTGCATATTTTTTCCGTAGAAGAAGATGATGGTAAAATAGGGGTTGACCTTCTTGTTAATGCTATTTCTGCAAAAAAATACAGTAAGTAGCTGAATGTTACATAAATATTGTGATAAAGATATTTTGTTTTTGGTCCTTGCACTTAATAGCTTATGCTTGCGAGCGGCATCGAGTTAATCGTAAAATTTCCAAAATTTGCTTGAAAAATGACGATGTACTAATGGCAATAGCTAAAACCTTTCCGAGTGGGACTATGGGAAACATATATCCGTCTATGTAAGTACTTTATTTAATTATTCTCTTGTTTTATTATTATTATTAGGGCAAATGATTGAAAAAAGTATCATACTTGTCATCATTTTTTTTTTGCTTTTGTGGGTACTCTTCTTTCAAATTCATCCTTTTTAGGGTACTAGGTGACATTTTTGCCATTCGAGAATTTTTTTTCTTCTATTAGCTAAGAGGGGCAAAAATGTCCAAAAATTTCGCAAAATACCCTAAAAGGATAAATTTGAAAGAAAATTACCCACAAAAGCAAAAAAAATTGTTCGCTATCCACAAAAAGAAATGACGGCAAGTATGATACTTTTTTGAATCATTTGCCCTTATTATTATTATTATTATTTTTTTTTTTTTTATTATTTTTTTCATTTCTGTTGTAAGGGTGATCGGTTGTGTATTCTATATTGTAGCTTGGCAGGATCTTTGGGAAGGTATATGCGATATAGCTGTAATAATGAGTCTTCCGGTTTCGAGGGGTTATCTAATGGATGAATGGAACGAGCCGATATCAGAATCACTGATAACTGTTTGTAATGTGATGTTTGTGGGTAAACATGAGTGAATTAATTTTACATTTTAACCCTTAGTCGTATAATGTGTTCCAATAAACTTTTTTGTCATTGTGCAGTTCTATCCTTGCTTATCGATGTCTTTTCTTTTTATTTGGCCTTATACTATTGCCTAGTTCCGTGTTGTATTATCTCCCGCGTGGATGAGCGGATCACTAGGTAGGCGCATATGATTCACTTGCCAATTTTCTTTTTATTATTATTATTATTATTATTATTATTATTATTATTATTATTATTATTATTATTATTATTATTTTATTATGTTTTTATTAAAATATGCTTTACGTCAGTAAACCCTCCCGTTTTCATTAGTGTCAAAAAAAACCCATTAAAGAATGTTTTATGTCAAAAAAGTCATTTAAGGATTTTTTATTTTTATTTTTTGATAAAGCCAATGGGCTAATTAGCATCTTATATTAACATTTACTTGTTAGAAGTGAGTAGATTGTTCATGTTTAAAAAATCAGCCCTTAAGAGTTAGTAATTGTCTAAAAATGGATCATATCTGTCACCGTAATTTGTTAGTTATTTTAAATAATTATTTAACGAAAAAGTAAATTCGTTATTTTTTTCCTTAACATTGTTTAACCACATAGCTAAAATGCTTAACTATGGATAACCGTTTAATATCAACCTTTAACTATGTTTGGTCTTTTTCAAACGGACTGAGGTCCTTTAAAATTTAATTTGAACATGATAAGTCATGTTAGTGTTAAGTTTTAATGAGAACTTGAATTAAATAAAGTAACATAAAAGTGACTCATTACAGGGTTTTCTCTTCTCACAAAAACATTAACATGACCTATCATGCATGTTCAAATTGAACTTTAAAGTTTCAATCCGTTAGGATTAAGATCCTCTAATTATTTTATTATTTTATTATTATTATTATTTTTTTTAAACGGCTCTAAAATTCAATTTAAACATAATAGTTCATGATTGAGTAAATTTTCTCTAGCATTTTATATTGAATAATCGCATGGCTTGGACTGCAAATATCACGCTATGCTACTAATCTTTTGCTATTTTTTAAACATGTAAAAAGTGAGTAAATTGTTAACTTTTGAAGATAATCAGTAGATCTCAAGTTCTCATTCTTCTTGCACTCTAAATGTGGTTTTTTATAAAACTCCAAAGGCTTATTTCTTCACAAACGACATTTTATAAAACACACACATGGGGTATATATGACCAAACTTTACAAAGTGTATATATATGAATGCTAATCATTTTTCTTTTGTTTTATGTTGCAGTTGAGCCCATCATGCATATTCAGAAGAAAAAGGAAGAGATGGATGAAGCGGAAAAGGTTCTAAAATTAGTATGTGATGAAATAGACAAGATGGAGTTCACGGGTACTCATCATCCATATTATACCCGTCCAATTCTTGAGGCTGCTTGTCAAAATGCTCATAAAGTTGTTGATGAGATTCTATATAGATCACCTGAAGCAATTTTATCGACAGACCAAGGTGGGTATGACATTATTCAGTTAGCAGTGATACACCGTTCGGAAAGAATCTACAACCTTATCTATGACATTGGGGAGCGTAAGAATCTTTATAGAACAATTGTAGATTCTTCTAAGAACAATATCTTGCACCTGGCCGGAAGGTTAGCGCCTTCAAGTAAGCTCAATAAAAGAACAGGTGCGGCATTACAATTACAACGAGAGCTTCAATGGCGTGAGGTACATAATAAATAACTTCTAGTTATAAGCAATGTTGACGGATCTTATAGTAGCATACTTATGCAAGTCAGACTAATTCTACAGGAAGTGAAGAAGGTTGTGTTTCCTACATACATTACTCTAGAGAACATTTTTAAGGAGACGCCCGGTATGGTTTTCACAAGAGAACATGAGAAGTTGGTGAAGGATGGAGAAAGCTGGATGAAAACCACAGCTGAATCATGCAGCATCACAGCCGCATTGATTACCACAATCGTCTTTGCTGCAGCAATTACAGTACCTGGTGGGAGTAATCAAGAAACAGGCATTCCTGTGTTTACAAAAGACATTGCCTTCATAATCTTTGCTGTATCAGATGCGATCTCACTATTTTCATCTAGTACGGCATTACTAGTATTCTTATCCATCCTGACTGCACGTTTTTCTGAAGAAGACTTCTTAGTAAGTTTGCCCAGAAGACTGCTTATTGGTATTTGCTCCTTGTTGCTCTCTGCAATATCCATGATGGTAGCCTTCAGCTCAACTTTGTTCCTGGTCTTTTGTCATCAAAAGCTATGGATGCTTGCTCCAATTTGTGGATTATCTCTTATCCCGATTTCATTTTTTGTTGCGCTACAACTCCCACTCATAGTGGATCTTTTTCAGTCGACATACCGACGCAAATTTGGCCCAAAGAGGAGAGGTAAGCGTGTTAGATTTAATCCCGATAACATAAGGTTGTTTTTGGTAAATGAATCGTTTAAAGATCTAATATGGTGTATCCATGAGGAGTATTATGGGAAAAACGATACTGGATTTAAATACTATGTTATTAGAAACATGTTGTTTCTTTCTAGAATAGCTCATTAGCGATTAATTTATATTCTACTCTAATGTGAAATTTGTGATACATATGATCCACAATAAATGATTTATGGTCAAGTTGCATAAAACCTACTTCATGTTAAAACTAAGGCAACACATATGAGAGTGAAGTACATATTATGAACTATAAGTGAGATTTTTTATCATTTATATGATTTCACTGCCCTTGGTGATTAAAGGACATGATCTTTCTTGAGAAATTTGACGCATTGTGCTTAAACTATGGTTATTTGAACTTACCTTGATTAGCAAATAGTACGAACTTGGCCTCGAATATCATATGACTGAAGTAAAATTTGGTATATGCTAGTTCTAAATTCATTATCAAAAAATGTAATCAATGCTTGCATGCTGACTAAAATGAATCTGTATAAAAAAAAGGCATCCAACAATTAAAGATGGCAATATGAGTTACGTAACGGATTTGGGTCAAAATGGGTCACATTAATTTTTTTTTGCTCGTCCACTAAATATTGGTTTACAATTATCTTTATAACATTTTGTTGGCACAATCTACTCTTCTATGGATTCATCACCCCTGTTATCTCATAAAAACATTGCCAACTTGGGTCAAAAATTGATGTTTAGGCCTAAACATGGAAATATGATTAAAATGAGAAAATAGGTGACGAATTATATATCTTGGAAATAATTGAAAGCTTTTATCATATCGATCCCCTTGTCTGTAATCGTGTCACTTGAACTATATCGAAGTGACAAATATTGAGATACCTCAAGTTTATTATTGATTGTATAAAATAGAGGAAATTATTGATGCATGTGTAATTGAATATTATGTCAGTATTAATATTTGAAGTGTGAACTTGATTTTTGTTTAATAGACATGGGAATGAAGCACATAAATAAAAAATTTCAAACACCAAAAGGCTTGTGTCTTAATGGTACCTCTTATTTTATTTTATTTTCTCATAAGGAGTCGTAATTCTAGTCAGGTCAAGTTGGGGGTTCAGTACAACCCAACCTGAACATGACTTATTTCAACCAACTTCTGTTTTGATAAGGGGTGGCAATCTGGGTCGAGTTCAAGTTTCCAAGTTAAAGTAACCCACATGAACATGACTATTTATGTAATCCTGTCAATCGTAACTCGTTACATAACTCGAACACTACTCATTTAAACGGGTCAACCCGTCTAACCCATTTATAATTTAAATTTCTTTGAAAACTTAATCAGGTTTTGTGGGTTTTGATGGATTAGGTTTGATTATTTATCTTTGTTTCTGATTTGGTTTGGGTCTAGTGATTAAACATACTTTTGTATTAAATTCCTCTGCCAACAACCAACGACTGCAATGCTTCATAAGCAACACTTCAAATGTATTATTAAATGTAATAAATATAGGAAATTATTGGTGTACGATGATCCAACAACCCTTAGTGTGAATAGATATGCATGTAATTGAATATTACGGAGTAAGAGAATAGATATGCATGTGTAATTGAATATTATGTAAATATTTATACTTGAAGTGTGAGCTTGATTTATTTTTGATAGACATCGGATTGATGCACATTAAATCACAACCAACCAACATCGACACGTTGCATTACAAACAAAACTCACATTTATTTCGTACCTTCACTATCTTAAATCGCAGGCCCACCACCCTCAGACTCACCTCGGTTGTTGTCTTGTCACCACTATCAGAAACTCTTGGCATAAAAAAAGATCAGGTATGGAGTATGCCTTGTTTTAAAGGTATCAAACCCATACACTTAGACAAAAATGTTTGCAAACACTAGAATTACGGCGAGACAGATTAGTTGTTAGGTTATACACGTTAGTTTTTGTAGGATGGTGGCAAATGTATTACCTATATGTCTTTTAGTCTTTGGGGTTTCAAAAATTAAATAAGTAGTTAAGATAGAAATCTTAAAATCATAAACTTATCTATAGAAAATAATAATCTGATTAAAATTAAATTTTCATGACCATCATAGTATATGTATATCAAAGGAAATTGTGCCACCTTTTGGTTTTTTATTCGTGGTTCTTTATTCAGTCATTAATGTTATGATAGATGACACAATGCATACATAGGCAAACATACGTCATGCCCATATAATTGAGTTTCAGGCCATAATAGAGCGTTGGCCGGATCTGACCATTAGTTTCCTATATAAACCTTGAGCTGCATTAACATAATTGGGCTGGCTGCAGGCTTACCAAATCATATGGATCCTTCTTTTCAAATGGCAGGCTCATCAAACCCACCGGATGCTTCAGCAAGAATACAAGACCTTGAGTACTTATATGCATCAATAGCCAATTTTTCTAACTTTGTTTCTGTGAAGCTTTCCAGCGACCGCAACTACCATCTGTGGAAGACGCAGATGCTTTGTCTCATGAAGAGTCACAACATGGCTGGCATTGTAGATGATACATATGTAAGGCCGAGAGCTTCAAGCATAGAGATCATGGACCAATATGACAGTCTTCTCAAAGGTTGGATTTTCGGTTCAGTAAGCGAGAATGTACTTGGTGTTATCTTTGATCTTGCTTCAGCGAAAGATGTTTGGGACCGACTGAAATCCTTCTATGATGTAACTGTTAGTCATCAACAAGGTATGTCGTGCGTTTCAAACAATTATTGCTACCCATATAATACGGGTTTTTACACTCAAAGGTTACTTTACTTCACTAAAATGTTTAATTTACTCATAGTACAATTTATTCATGTATTCAAGTCATTATACTTATAACGACCGTTAGTGTTTGTTGTGATTTAATAATTAAAACATAACTATAATTTATTAAATATTACCATTGCCCTCCATGATTCGCCAAAAATTATCAATTTTTCGTGTAATTTTTTTTTTATGACCATTTTAGTAAAATGCACCCCATTACAAAATCAAATTACCCCTCACCTTATGATGAAACAATGTAAAAACTTTAGATCTATATCTTAATCTAAAAAAATATCAGTTTTTTAGTATAAGGGCGGTGCCCTCCATGGTTCGCTAAAAATTATCAATTTTTAGTGTTAATTTTTTTTTATGACCATTTTATTAAAGTGCACCCCATTACACAATCAAATTGACCCCTACCTTATGATGAAACAATGTAAAAACCTTGGATCTATATCTTAATCTAAAAACTATTAGTTTTTTAGTGTAATTTTTTATGACCTTTTTATTAAAATGCATCAAGAAATTTATCAAAAAAATTTTGTTTTTGCCCCTCGTCCTTTAAAATCCTGGGTTCGCCACTAGAACCGGACATACGAATATTAAATATTTGTCCACAAACAACAATGTGTGAGTCCCTTAATCTGTTTATACAACATGTTGTGTTTTGGTTGGAAGTGTGTCGAAAGGGCCGTGTTCGATTCAACCCACTTAACATGTTTATTGGCCGGTCAAGTCTGGGTTGGCGGTGGGTTAAATGGGTTGTTTTCGAATCCCGTTTATCAAACATTGCCCATAAATGCGTTAAGTGAGTCGCCCATAACACAACCATTTTAACCCACTTCCTATCCAAACACGACCTGGTTAAATAAACCGGTAAAGTGGCCGGCCTAAACATGCACGATTTAACCCACTTCCGAACCAAAGACGATGTGTTTAACAAATGGATTATATGGCTCATGTAAAATCTTGTCAAAAAGTTTCATGTCTGAAAGATCTTATTACTTCTCTTAATAAAACAAAAAATAAAAGTAAAAATCTTGTTTCATAATCACTGAATTAAAATTTCCAAACAGTGTATTCGGCTCTAACAAAATCTGAAGGAGAAACCGAAGCAGAGGCAAAAAAGGAGGCAGAAACGAACACAGAAACAAAAGACGCAGATGTGATTTCAGCACAAACAAGCACAAATGGGAGAGACACAGTAATAGACATAATTTATAAGACCCAAACAAAGAAGAATTTGCGAGAAGCAACTATGAAGGGGGATTGGATGGGAGCAGACTCCATACTAAAAGAAGATAACGATCTAGTGAGAGAAGCAATCAGCAGTGATGGTAGCACAATACTTCACATAGCCGTCGGAATAGGTAATAAAGATTTCGTGAAGAATTTATTTTCATATATAAATAAGGACGATGTAGTTGCAAAGAGAGAGGATGGAAGCACAGCCCTTCACATTGCGGCTATTGTTGGGAACAAATATGCAGCAGAGCTGTTGCTTAAAAAAAACATAGAATGCCTGCGAATTAGAGACAGAAACGGCAAAGAACCATTGCTAAAAGCTTACGAAAATGTGCATCTTGATACCATTGGATATTTGTTAAAGGTCATGGAAGATGATGGTAAAAGCAACTTGCCCGTAGATGGCTCTGTTCTCCCTGGGTTTGAAATAGGGGTCAACCTTCTTGCTAATGCTATTTCTGGAAAACAATATAGTAAGTAGTCGATTTATTACATAAATATTGTGATAGAGATATATTCACTACAACAAAATAGGTGATTTTTCACATTTATTAAGGCAATTGTTCACATTTTATAGTATGTAGAGTTGAAAAGTTCACACTTAGTTTGTGTGAATCAATTGGGTATAGCAAATAATTTCACACTTGTAAGTGTGAAGATTTATAAAAAAATTCACACTTTTAAGAGTGAAGATTTAGAAACAATATGATTTTAAAACAACTTCTCACACTTTTAGGTGTGAATAATTTTTGCACACTCATAAGTGTGAATATGTTAAAAGAAAAGTTCACGGTTTAAAAAGTGCGAAGAAAAAAGTGTGAGTAAGTGATCAATTTGTTGTAGTGATTGTTTTTGGTCCTTGCACTTAATAGCTTATGCTTGCAGAATTGGCATCAGAGTTAATCCAGAAATTTCCAAAATTTGCTTCGAAAAATGACGATGTACTAATGGCAATAGCTAAAACCTTTCCGAGTGGGGACTATGGGACAACATATGTCACTCCATGTAAGTTATTTTATTTAATTATTCTCTTGTTTTATTCTTCCTTTTTTTTCTCCCTTTCATTTCTGTTGTAAGGATGATCGGTTGTGTATTCTATATTGTAGCTTGGAAGCATCTTTGGAAAGGTACATGCAATATGGCTGAACTAATGAGTCTTCCGCTTTCGAGGAAATTTGTACAATTTAACGGGCCGTCATCATTGATAAGTGTTTCTAATGTGAATTTTTTGGGTAAACACGAGTATACGCCCCAAGAATTAATTTTGCATTTTAACCGTTAGTCGTATAATGTGTTCCAATAAACTTTTTTGTCATTGTGCAGTTCTACCCTTGCTTATGGATGTTTTTTCTTTTTATGGGCCTTATACTATTGCCTAGTTACGTGTTGTATTATCTCACGGTAGGGATGAGCGGATCACTAGGTAGGCGCATATGATTCACTTGTCAAAAACCCATTAAAGAATGTTTTATGTTAAAAGTCATTTAAGAATATTTTATTTTTGATAAAACCAATGGGTTAATTAGCATCTTATATTAACATTTACTTGTTAGAAGTGAGTAGATCGTCCATGTTTAAAAAGTTAGCCCTTAAGGAGTTAATTGTTTAAAATGTATCATATATGTCACCGTAATTTGTTAGTTATTTTAAATAATTGTTTAACAAAAAGTAAATTAGTTATTTTTCCTTAACATTGTTTCACCACATAGCTAAAATGCTTAACTATAGATGGCGTTTAATATCAACCTTTAACTATGTTTGGTCTTTTCAATGGAGATCCTTTAAAATTTAATTTGAACATGATAAGTAATGTTAGTGTTGAGTTTTAGTGAGAACATGAATTAAAGTAAAATAAAAGTGACTCATTACATGGCTCACATTTTTTCTCTTCTCACGAAAACATTAACATGACCTATCATGCATGTTCAAATTGAACTTTAAACTTTCAATCCGTTAGGATTAAGATCCTCTAAAGTTCTTTTATATTTATTTATTTTTAACAGCTCTAAAATTCAATTTAAACATAATAGTTCATGATTGACTCTAACATTTTATATTGAATAATTGCATGGCTTGGACTGCAAAATATCACGCTATGCTACTAATCTTTTGCTATTTTTAAACATGTAAAAGTGAGTAAATTGTTATAATCAGTAGATCTCAAGTTCTCATTCTTCTTGCACTCTAATGTGGTTTCTTATAAAACTCAAAAGGCTTATTTCTACACAAACGACATTTTATAAAACACACACATGGGGTATATATGACCAAACTTTACAAAGTGTACATATATGAATGCTAATCATTTTTCTTTTGTTTTATGTTACAGTTGAGCCCTTCACGCATATTCAAAAGAACAAGGAAGAGATGGATGAAGCGGAAAATGTTCTAGAATTAGTATGTGATGAAATAGACAAGCTGGAGTTCACGGGTACTCATCATCCACATTATACCCGTCCAATTCTTGAGGCTGCTTGTCAAAATGCTCATAAAGTTGTTGATGAGATTTTATATAGATCACCAGAAGCAATTTTATCAAGAGACCAAAGTGGGTATGACATTATTCAGTTAGCAGTAATACACCGTTCAGAAAGAATCTACAACCTTATCTATGACATTGGGGAGCATAAAAATCTTTATAGAACAATTGTGGATTCTTCTAAGAACAATATCTTGCACCTGGCGGAAGGTTAGCCCTTCATGTAAACTCTATCATACAACATGTGTAGCATTACAGCTTCAAGGAGAGCTTCAGTGGCGAGAGGTACATAGTAAACATCTATATGTTAGTTAATCATTAGTAAATAGTTGTTATTTTTATTTTGTAGCTAACATCATAAAATTCATTCTAAAGGAAGTAAAAATGTTGTACATCCTACATACATTACTCAAGAGAACATTTTTAAGGAGACACCAGATATGGTGTTCATAAAGGAGCATAAGAATTTGTTGAAGGAAGGAGAGCGTTGGATGAAAACTACAATGAATCATGCAAGATCACCGCTGCACTAATTACCACAATCGTATTTGCAAGAAGAAATTACCATGCACAGTGGGGCAATCAAGAAGCAGGCATTCCTTTGTTTACAAAAGACATTGCCTTCATTATCTTTGGTGTATCGGTTCGATCTCACTATTCGCATCTAGTACGGCATTACTAGTATTCTTATCCATCCCGACCGCACGTTTTATTGAAAAAGACTTTTTAGTATGTTTGCCCGAAGATTGCTTATTGGTATTTTTTCCTTGTTGCTCTCTGCTATATCCATGATGGTAGCCTTTAGCTCAACTTTGTTCCTAGTCTTTTGTCATAAAAGCTATGGATGCTTGCTCCAATTGTGGATTATCTCTTATCCGATTTCATGTTTTGTTGCACTACAACGCCCGCTCATAGTGGATCTTTTTCGTCGACATACTTACGCAAATTTGGCCCAAGGAGGAGAGTAAGCTCGCTAGATTCAATCGGATAGCATAAGGTTGTTGTTTGGTAAGTGAATCGAGTAAAGATCGTAAATGGTGTATCTATGAGGAGTATTATGGGAAGAACGATGTTGAATTAAATCTTGTTATTAAGAATCATGTTATTTCGTCTAAAATAGCTCATTAGCGATTTAGTAATTTGATTCTACTCTAAAATGAAATTTCCGATATATGATCCACCAATAAATGAATTACGCCCAAATTGCGTAAAACCTACTTTCTGTCAGAAAGTGAAGCGGCCGAAAAGGAAGCAACAACCAAAAAAAAAAAGGCTGAGCACAAGCGGAATTTGCGTGAAGCTGCTATGAAGGGGGATTGGTCAGCAGCAGATTCCATACTAAGAGAAGATAAAGATCTGGTGAGAGAGGCAATTAGTAGTGATGGTAGCACAATACTTCACATAGCCGTCGGAATAGGTAATAAAGATTTCGTGAAGAATTTACTTTCATATATAACTGACAAAGATGTAGTTGCAAAGAGAAAGGATGGAAGCACAGCCCTTCACATTGCGGCTATTGTTGGGAACAAATATGCAGCAGAGCTGTTGCTTAAAAAAAACAAAGAATGCCTGCGAACTAGAGACGGAAACGGCGAAGAACCATTGCAAAAAGCTTACGAAAATATGCATCTTGATACTATTGGATATTTGTTAAAGGTCATCGAAGATGATGGTAAAAGCAACTTGCATATTTTTTCCGTAGAAGAAGATGATGGTAAAATAGGGTTGACCTTCTTGTTAATGCTATTTCGCAAAAATATGAAGTAGTCGAATGTTACATAAATATTGTGATAAAGATATTTTGTTTTTGGTCCTTGCACTTAATAGCTTATGCTTGCAGAACTGGCATCAGATTTAATCGTAAAATTTCCAAAATTTGCTTCGAAAAATGACGATGTACTAATGGCAATAGCTAAAACCTTTCCGAGTGGGGACTATGGGGAAACATATATCCGTCTATGTAAGTACTTTATTTAATTATTCTCTTGTTTTATTATTATTATTAGGGCAAATGATTGAAAAAAGTATCATACTTGTCATCATTTTTTTTTTGCTTTTGTGGGTACTCTTCTTTCAAATTCATCCTTTTTAGGGTACTAGGTGACATTTTTGCCATTCGAGAATTTTTTTTCTTCTATTAGCTAAGAGGGCCAAAAATGTCCAAAATTCATAAAATACCTAAAAGGATAAATTTGAAAGAGAATTACCCACAAAAGCAAAAAAATTGTTCGCTATCCACAAAAGAAATGACGCAAGTATGATACTTTTTTGAATCATTTGCCCTTATTAATATTATTATTATTATTTTTTTTTTTTTTATTATTTTTTTCATTTCTGTTGTAAGGGTGATCGGTTGTGTATTCTATATTGTAGCTTGGTAGGATCTTTGGGAAGGTATATGCGATATAGCTGTAATAATGAGTCTTCCGGTTTCGAGGGGTTATCTAATGGATGAATGGAACGAGCCGATATCAGTATCACTGATAACTGTTTGTAATGTGATGTTTGTGGGTAAACACGAGTGAATTAATTTTACATTTTAACCCTTAGTCGTATAATGTGTTCCAATAAACTTTTTTGTCATTGTGCAGTTCCATCCTTGCTTATCGATGTCTTTTTCTTTTTATTTGGCCTTATACTATTGCCTAGTTCCGTGTTGTATTATCTCCTGACGTGGATGAGCAGATCACTAGGTAGGCGCATATGATTCACTTGCCAATTTTCTTTTTATTATTATTATTATTATTATTATTATTATTATTATTATTATTATTATTATTATTATTATTATTATTATTATTATTATGTTTTTTATGTTTTTTAAAATATGCTTTACGTCAGTAAACCCTCCTGTTTTCATTAGTGTCAAAAAAACCCATTAAAGAATGTTTTATGTCAAAAAAGTCATTTAAGGATTTTTTATTTTTATTTTTTGATAAAGCCAATGGGCTAATTAGCATCTTATATTAACATTTACTTGTTAGAAGTGAGTAGATTGTTCATGTTTAAAAAATCAGCCCTTAAGAGTTAGTAATTGTCTAAAAATGGATCATATCTGTCACCGTAATTTGTTAGTTATTGTAAATACAGTAATTATTTAACAAAAAAGTAAATTCGTTATTTTTTTCCTTAACATTGTTTAACCACATAGCTAAAATGCTTAACTATGGATAACCGTTTAATATCAACCTTTAACTATGTTTGGTCTTTTCAAACGGACTGAGGTCCTTTAAAATTTAATTTGAACATGATAAGTTATGTTAGTGTTAAGTTTTAATGAGAACTTGAATTAAATAAAGTAAAATAAAAGTGACTCATTACAGGGTTCACATTTTTTCTCTTCTCACAAAAACAAACATGGCCTATCAGGCTATCATGCATGTTCAAATTGAACTTTAAAGTTTCAATCCGTTAGGATTAAGATCCTCTAATTTTTTTTATTATTATTATTATTATTATTATTATTATTATTTTTTTTTAAACGGCTCTAAAATTCAATTTAAACATAATAGTTCATGATTGAGTAAATTTTCTCTAGCATTTTATATTGAATAATCGCATGGCTTGGACTGCAAATATCACGCTATGCTACTAATCTTTTGCTATTTTTTAAACATGTAAAAAGTGAGTAAATTGTTAACTTTTGAAGATAATCAGTAGATCTCAAGTTCTCATTCTTCTTGCACTCTAAATGTGGTTTTTTATAAAACTCCAAAGGCTTATTTCTTCACAAACGACATTTTATAAAACACACACATGGGGTATATATGACCAAACTTTACAAAGTGTATATATATGAATGCTAATCATTTTTCTTTTGTTTTATGTTGCAGTTGAGCCCATCATGCATATTCAGAAGAAAAAGGAAGAGATGGATGAAGCGGAAAAGGTTCTAAAATTAGTATGTGATGAAATAGACAAGATGGAGTTCACGGGTACTCATCATCCATATTATACCCGTCCAATTCTTGAGGCTGCTTGTCAAAATGCTCATAAAGTTGTTGATGAGATTCTATATAGATCACCTGAAGCAATTTTATCGACAGACCAAGGTGGGTATGACATTATTCAGTTAGCAGTGATACACCGTTTGGAAAGAATCTACAACCTTATCTATGACATTGGGGAGCGTAAGAATCTTTATAGAACAATTGTAGATTCTTCTAAGAACAATATTTTGCACCTGGCCGGCAGGTTAGCGCCTTCAAGTAAGCTCAATAAAAGAACAGGTGCGGCATTACAATTACAACGAGAGCTTCAATGGCGTGAGGTACATAATAAATAACTTCTAGTTATAAGCAATGTTGACGGATCTTATAGTAGCATACTTATGCAAGTCAGACAAATTATACAGGAAGTGAAGAAGGTTGTGTTTCCTACATACATTACTCTAGAGAACATTTTTAAGGAGACGCCCGGTATGGTTTTCACAAAAGAACATGAGAAGTTGGTGAAGGATGGAGAAAGCTGGATGAAAACCACAGCTGAATCATGCAGCATCACAGCCGCGCTGATTACCACAATCGTCTTTGCTGCAGCAATTACTGTACCTGGTGGGAGTAATCAAGAAACAGGCAGTCCTGTGTTTACGAAAGACATTGCCTTCACAATCTTTGCTGTATCCGATGCGATCTCACTATTTTCATCTAGTACGACATTACTAGTATTCTTATCCATCCTGACTGCACGTTTTTCTGAAGAAGACTTCTTAGTAAGTTTGCCCAGAAGACTGCTTATTGGTATTTGCTCCTTGTTGCTCTCTGCAATATCCATGATGGTAGCCTTCAGCTCAACTTTGTTCCTGGTCTTTTGTCATCAAAAGCTATGGATGCTTGCTCCAATTTGTGGATTATCTCTTATCCGATTTCATTTTTGTTGCGCTACAACTCCCACTCATAGTGGATCTTTTCAGTCGACATACCGACGCAAATTTGGCCCAAAGAGGAGAGGTAAGCGTGTTAGATTTAATCCCGATAACATAAGGTTGTTTTTTGGTAAATGAATCGTTTAAAGATCTAATATGGTGTATCCATGAGGAGTATTATGGGAAAAACGATACTGGATTTAAATACTATGTTATTAGAAACATGTTGTTTCTTTCTAGAATAGCTCATTAGCGATTAATTTATATTCTACTCTAATGTGAAATTTGTGATACATATGATCCACAATAAATGATTTATGGTCAAGTTGCATAAAACCTACTTCATGTTAAAACTACGGCAACACATATGAGGTACAGTGAAGTAAATATTATGAACTATAAGTGAGAAATTTTTTATCATTTATATGATTTCACTGCCCTCTTGTGATTAAAGGACATGATCTTTCTTGAGAAATTTGACGCATTGTGTTTAAACTATGGTTATTTGAACTTACCTTGATTAGCAAATAGTACGAACTTGGCCTCGAATATCATATGACTGAAGTAAAATTTGGTATATGCTAGTTCTATTCATTATCAAAAAATGTAATCAATGCTTGCATGCTGACTAAAATGGATCTGTATAAAAAAGGCATCCAACAATTAAAGATGGCAATATGAGTTACGTAACGGATTTGGGTCAAAACGGGTCAGATTAATTTTTTTTGCTCATCCACTAAATATTGGTTTACAGTTATCTTTATAACATTTTGTTGGCACAATCGACTGGTTACTTGGGCTACCATTGGCTCTTCTATGGATTCATCACCCCTGTTAATCTCAAAAAAACATTGCCCACTTGGGTCAAAAATTGATGTTTAGGCCTAAACATGGAAATATGATTAAAATGAGAAAATAGGTGACGAATTATATATCTTGGAAATAATTGAAAGGTTTTATCATATCGATCCCCTTGTCTGTATATCTTCCCCTCTCTCTGTTCTTCAAGTGTCTCCAATCCTGTCACTTGAACTATATCGAAGTGACAAATATTGAGATACCTCAAGTGTATTATTGATTGTAAAAAATATAGGAAATTATTGATGCATGTGTAATTGAATATTATGTCAGTATTAATATTTGAAGTGTGAACTTGATTTTTGTTTAATAGACATGGAATGAAGCACATAAATAAAAATTTCAAACACCAAAAGAGCCATGTCTTAAATTGCACTCTTATTTTATTTTATTTTCTCATAAGGAGTCGTAATTCTAGTCGGTCAAGTTGGGGTTCAATACAACCCAACCCGAACATGACTTATTTCAACCAACTGCTTTTGATAAGGGTGGCAATCGGGTCGAGTTCAAGTTTCAAGTTAAAGTAACCCACATGAACATGACTATTTATGTAATCCTGTCAATCGTAACTCGTTACATAACTCGAACACTACTCATTTAAACGGGTCAACCCGTCTAACCCATTATAATTTAAATTTCTTTGAAAACTTAATCAGGTTTTGTGGGTTTTGATGGATTAGGTTTGATTATTTATCTTTGTTTCTGATTTGGTTTGGGTCTAGTGATTAAACATACTTTTGTATTAAATTCCTCTGCCAACAACCAACGACTGCAATGCTTCATAAGCAACACTTCAAATGTATTATTAAATGTAATAAATATAGGAAATTATTGGTGTACGATGATCCAACAACCCTTAGTGTGAATAGATATGCATGTGTAATTGAATATTACGGAGTAAGAGAATAGATATGCATGTGTAATTGAATATTATGTAAATATTTATACTTGAAGTGTGAGCTTGATTTATTTTTGATAGACATCGGATTGATGCACATTAAATCACAACCAACCAACATCGACACGTTGCATTACAAACAAAAACTCACATTTATTTCGTACCTTCACTATCTTAAATCGCAGGCCCACCACCCTCAGACTCACCTCGGTTGTTGTCTTGTCACCACTATCAGAAACTCTTGGCATAAAAAAAGATCAGGTATGGAGTATGCCTTGTTTTAAAGGTATCAAACCCATACACTTAGACAAAAATGTTTGCAAACACTAGAATTACGGCGAGACAGATTAGTTGTTAGGTTATACACGTTAGTTTTGTAGGATGGTGGCAAATGTATTACCTATATGTCTTTTAGTCTTTGGGGTTTCAAAATTAAATAAGTAGTTAAGATAGAAATCTTAAAATCATAAACTTATCTATAGAAAATAATAATCTGATTAAAATTAAATTTTCATGACCATCATAGTATATGTATATCAAAGGAAATTGTGCCACCTTTTGGTTTTTTATTCGTGGTTCTTTATTCAGTCATTAATGTTATGATAGATGACACAATGCATACATAGGCAAACATACGTCATGCCCATATAATTGAGTTTCAGGCCATAATAGAGCGTTGGCCGGATCTGACCATTAGTTTCCTATATAAACCTTGAGCTGCATTAACATAATTGGGCTGGCTGCAGGCTTACCAAATCATATATGGATCCTTCTTTTCAAATGGCAGGCTCATCAAACCCACCGGATGCTTCAGCAAGAATACAAGACCTTGAGTACTTATATGCATCAATAGCCAATTTTTCTAACTTTGTTTCTGTGAAGCTTTCCAGCGACCGCAACTACCATCTGTGGAAGACGCAGATGCTTTGTCTCATGAAGAGTCACAACATGGCTGGCATTGTAGATGATACATATGTAAGGCCGAGAGCTTCAAGCATAGAGATCATGGACCAATATGACAGTCTTCTCAAAGGTTGGATTTTCGGTTCAGTAAGCGAGAATGTACTTGGTGTTATCTTTGATCTTGCTTCAGCGAAAGATGTTTGGGACCGACTGAAATCCTTCTATGATGTAACTGTTAGTCATCAACAAGGTATGTCGTGCGTTTCAAACAATTATTGCTACCCATATAATACGGGTTTTTACACTCAAAGGTTACTTTACTTCACTAAAATGTTTAATTTACTCATAGTACAATTTATTCATGTATTCAAGTCATTATACTTATAACGACCGTTAGTGTTTGTTGTGATTTAATAATTAAAACATAACTATAATTTATTAAATATTACCATTGCCTCCACGATTCGCCAAAATTATCAATTTTCGTGTAATTTTTTATGACCATTTTAGTAAAATGCACCCCATTACAAAATCAAATTACCCCTCACCTTATGATGAAACAATGTAAAAACTTTAGATCTATATCTTAATCTAAAAAAATATCAGTTTTTTAGTATAAGGGCGGTGCCCTCCATGGTTCGCTAAAAATTATCAATTTTTAGTGTTAATTTTTTTTTATGACCATTTTATTAAAGTGCACCCCATTACACAATCAAATTGACCCTACCTTATGATGAAACAATGTAAAACCTTGGATCTATATCTTAATCTAAAACTATTAGTTTTTAGTGTAATTTTTATGACCTTTTATTAAAATGCATCAAGAAATTTATCAAAAATTTTGTTTTGCCTCGTCCTTTAAAATCACGGTTCGCCACTAGAACCGGACATACGAATATTAAATATTTGTCCACAAACAACAATGTGTGAGTCCCTTAACTGTTTATACAACATGTTGTGTTTTGGTTGGAAGTGTGTCGAAAGGGCCGTGTTCGATTCAACCCACTTAACATGTTTATTGGCCGGTCAAGTCTGGGTTGGCGGTGGGTTAAATGGGTTGTTTTCGAATCCCGTTTATCAAACATTGCCCATAAATGCGTTAAGTGAGTCGCCCATAACACAACCATTTTAACCCACTTCCTATCCAAACACGACCTGGTTAAATAAACCGGTAAAGTGGCCGGCCTAAACATGCACGATTTAACCCACTTCCGAACCAAAGACGATGTGTTTAACAAATGGATTATATGGCTCATGTAAAATCTTGTCAAAAAGTTTCATGTCTGAAAGATCTTATTACTTCTCTTAATAAAACAAAAAATAAAAGTAAAAATCTTGTTTCATAATCACTGAATTAAAATTTCCAAACAGTGTATTCGGCTCTAACAAAATCTGAAGGAGAAACCGAAGCAGAGGCAAAAAAGGAGGCAGAAACGAACACAGAAACAAAAGACGCAGATGTGATTTCAGCACAAACAAGCACAAATGGGAGAGACACAGTAATAGACATAATTTATAAGACCCAAACAAAGAAGAATTTGCGAGAAGCAACTATGAAGGGGGATTGGATGGGAGCAGACTCCATACTAAAAGAAGATAACGATCTAGTGAGAGAAGCAATCAGCAGTGATGGTAGCACAATACTTCACATAGCCGTCGGAATAGGTAATAAAGATTTCGTGAAGAATTTATTTTCATATATAAATAAGGACGATGTAGTTGCAAAGAGAGAGGATGGAAGCACACCCCTTCACATTCTGGCTATTGTTGGGAACAAATATGCAAGCAGAGTTGCTTAAAAACATAGAATGCTGCGAATTAGAGACGAAGCGGCAAAGAACCATTGCTAAAGCTTACGAAATGTGCATCTTGATACCATTGGATATTTGTTAAAGGTCATGGAAGATGATGGTAAAAGCAACTTGCCCGTAGATGGCTCTCGTTTCTCCCGGGTTTGAAATAGGGTCAACCTTCTTGCTAATGCTATTTCTGGAAAACAATATAGTAAGTAGTCGATTTATTACATAAATATTGTGATAGAGATATATTCACTACAACAAAATAGGTGATTTTTCACATTTATTAAGGCAATTGTTCACATTTTATAGTATGTAGAGTTGAAAAGTTCACACTTAGTTTGTGTGAATCAATTGGGTATAGCAAATAATTTCACACTTGTAAGTGTGAAGATTTATAAAAAATTCACACTTTTAAGAGTGAAGATTTAGAAACAATATGATTTTAAAACAACTTCACACTTTTAGGTGTGAATAATTTTGCACACTCATAAGTGTGAATATGTTAAAAGAAAAGTTCACGGTTTAAAAAGTGCGAAGAAAAAAGTGTGAGTAAGTGATCAATTTGTTGTAGTGATTGTTTTTGGTCCTTGCACTTAATAGCTTATGCTTGCAGAATTGGCATCAGAGTTAATCCAGAAATTTCCAAAATTTGCTTCGAAAAATGACGATGTACTAATGGCAATAGCTAAAACCTTTCCGAGTGGGGACTATGGAGAAACATATGCCCCTCAATGTAAGTTACTTCTTTTAATTAATTATTCTCTTGTCATATTCTTCCTTTTTTTTCCCTTTCATTTCCGTTGTAAGGATGATCGGTTGTGTATTCTATATTGTAGCTTGGAAGGATCTTTGGGGAGGTATATGCAATATGGCTGAACTAATGAGTCTTCCGCTTTCGAGGAAATTTGTACAATTTAACGGGCCGTCATCATTGATAAGTGTTTCTATGGTGATTTTTTTGGGTAAACACGAGTATACGCCCCAAGAATTAATTTTGCATTTTAACCCTTAGTCGTATAATGTGTTCTAATAAACTTTTTTGTCATTGTGCAGTTCTACCCTTGCTTATGGATGTTTTTTTCTTTTTATGTGGCCTTATACTATTGCCTAGTTACGTGTTGTATTATCTCCTGACGTGGATGAGCAGATCACTAGGTAGGCGCATATGATTCACTTGTCAAAAAACCCATTAAAGAATGTTTTATGTTAAAAAGTCATTTAAGAATATTTTATTTTTTGATAAAACCAATGGGTTAATTAGCATCTTATATTAACATTTACTTGTTAGAAGTGAGTAGATCGTCCATGTTTAAAAATTAGCCCTTAAGGAGTTAATTGTTTAAAAATGTATCATATATGTCACCGTAATTTGTTAGTTATTTTAAATAATTGTTTAACAAAAAAGTAAATTCGTTATTTTTTCCTTAACATTGTTTCACCACATAGCTAAAATGCTTAACTATAGATGGCCGTTTAATATCAACCTTTAACTATGTTTGGTCTTTTTCAATGGAGATCCTTTAAAATTTAATTTGAACATGATAAGTAATGTTAGTGTTGAGTTTTAGTGAGAACATGAATTAAAGTAAAATAAAAGTGACTCATTACATGGCTCACATTTTTTCTCTTCTCAGGAAAACATTAACATGACCTATCATGCATGTTCAAATTGAACTTTAAACTTTCAATCCGTTAGGATTAAGATCCTCTAAAGTTCTTTTATATTTATTTATTTTTAACAGCTCTAAAATTCAATTTAAACATAATAGTTCATGATTGACTCTAACATTTTATATTGAATAATTGCATGGCTTGGACTGCAAAATATCACGCTATGCTACTAATCTTTTGCTATTTTTTAAACATGTAAAAAGTGAGTAAATTGTTATAATCAGTAGATCTCAAGTTCTCATTCTTCTTGCACTCTAAATGTGGTTTCTTATAAAACTCAAAAGGCTTATTTCTACACAAACGACATTTTATAAAACACACACATGGGGTATATATGACCAAACTTTACAAAGTGTACATATATGAATGCTAATCATTTTTCTTTTGTTTTATGTTACAGTTGAGCCCTTCACGCATATTCAAAAGAACAAGGAAGAGATGGATGAAGCGGAAAATGTTCTAGAATTAGTATGTGATGAAATAGACAAGCTGGAGTTCACGGGTACTCATCATCCACATTATACCCGTCCAATTCTTGAGGCTGCTTGTCAAAATGCTCATAAAGTTGTTGATGAGATTTTATATAGATCACCAGAAGCAATTTTATCAAGAGACCAAAGTGGGTATGACATTATTCAGTTAGCAGTAATACACCGTTCAGAAAGAATCTACAACCTTATCTATGACATTGGGGAGCGTAAAAATCTTTATAGAACAATTGTGGATTCTTCTAAGAACAATATCTTGCACCTGGCCGGAAGGTTAGCCCCTTCATGTAAACTCTATCATACAACATGTGTAGCATTACAGCTTCAAGGAGAGCTTCAGTGGCGAGAGGTACATAGTAAACATCTATATGTTAGTTAATCATTAGTAAATAGTTGTTATTTTTTATTTTGTAGCTAACATCATAAAATTCATTCTAAAGGAAGTAAAAAATGTTGTACATCCTACATACATTACTCAAGAGAACATTTTTAAGGAGACACCAGATATGGTGTTCATAAAGGAGCATAAGAATTTGTTGAAGGAAGGAGAGCAGTGGATGAAAACTACAGCTGAATCATGCAGCATCACTGCCGCACTAATTACCACAATCGTATTTGCAGCAGCAATTACTGTACCTGGTGGGAGCAATCAAGAAACAGGCATTCCTTTGTTTACAAAAGACATTGCCTTCATTATCTTTGGTGTATCAGTTTCGATCTCACTATTCGCATCTAGTACGGCATTACTAGTATTCTTATCCATCCTGACTGCACGTTTTATTGAAAAAGACTTTTTAGTATGTTTGCCCAGAAGATTGCTTATTGGTATTTTTTCCTTGTTGCTCTCTGCTATATCCATGATGGTAGCCTTTAGCTCAACTTTGTTCCTAGTCTTTTGTCATAAAAAGCTATGGATGCTTGCTCCAATTTGTGGATTATCTCTTATCCCGATTTCATGTTTTGTTGCACTACAACGCCCGCTCATAGTGGATCTTTTTCGGTCAGCATACTTACGCAAATTTGGCCCAAGGAGGAGAGGTAAGCCTGCTAGATTCAATCAGGATAGCATAAGGTTGTTGTTTGGTAAGTGAATCGAGTAAAGATCGTAAATGGTGTATCTATGAGGAGTATTATGGGAAGAACGATGTTGAATTAAATACTGTGTTATTAAGAATCATGTTATTTCTGTCTAAAATAGCTCATTAGCGATTTAGTAATTTGATTCTACTCTAAAATGAAATTTCCGATATATATGATCCACCAATAAATGAATTCTGCCCAAATTGCGTAAAACCTACTTTCTGTCAGAAATAAGGCAGCACATATGAAAGTGAAGTACAGTAAATATTATGTACTTGAAGTGAAGTACCTTCTTGTGATTGAAAAACATGATTAATCCTGAAAGATTTGATGTGACTATGGTTATGTGCATCTAAAACTTACTTGGATTAGGAAATAGTACGAACTTGGTCTCGAATAATCTCATGTGACTAAAGTAAAATTTGGTTTATGCTAGTTCTATTCATGATTTACAAATGTATTCAATGCCGTAACCGATTTGGGGCTAAATTAACTTTTTTTACTAATCCAATAAATATTGGTTTACAGTTTTTTTATTTTTTTTTAAACATTTTGTTTGCACAATCGACTGGTAGGTTGGGCTACCATTGGATCCACTATGGATTCATCACCCCTGTGTTCTCATATAAACAATGTCAACTTTGGTAAGCAATTGATGTTTAGGCCTAAACATGGAAATATGATCAAAATGAGAAAATAGGTGACTAATTATCTGGGAAATAACTTTAAAGGTTTTATTATAGGGGACAAATTAGGGTTTTTATGTAAAAAATTTCGATCTCCAATATTAATTAAGTATGTTTAATTTCGAGTTAGAGCTCATGTGATTTGTTAAGAAGAGTTCCCGATTTTGACAAAATGTTGTTAAATTGTCACGAAACCATGATGTTATTTGGCTATGTATGTGATGTTTTTTTTCGTGTTTTTTGAAAGCTCTAATTGTTGGATGCCCTTTTTAATTGGGAATTCACCCTGAGTTGTATCAATTGGGAAGGATGTTTCCAAGATACAAAATCTTCTTAATGAGGCGTATGAAAAGAAAATATTTGATACATATGCTCAACAGTGGCTCAATGATCTCAAACATTTGCTACGACATTCTCAACGTCTTGGCAACTGATGCTATGCATCGCGAGTTCACCTAGGAATCCCAAACTAGCAACAGCAAGGTAACAAACTCATCCCAACTTGCTGCACAAATTTCTCAATAAGTACCAGGATGCATTCATAAGTTAGATACTTGGTTTGACTGTCAAGGATCAAAAGTCAAAAGATATAAATAGATAATTTTAGACCTCTTTGACATATGCATCTAGGATTGTTAGATGAGAATCTGATAAGGATGCATTGGTTTACAAGCTATATATTGGCGGATGAACCATGTAATCCAAATTTAAGCATCGCGGGAGTATTGGTGGCTTAGGTAAGACAACGTTAGCTAGACTTTTGTATGAGGAAAAAGCAAGTGAAGGATCACTGCCAACTCAAGATATGGGTTTGTTTCTGATGAATGGGTCATTTATTTCAATCCATGAGTGGCGAAAAAAAGAATTTCAAGGCAAGAAATCTGCTACAAGTAGCTCTTAGGGATCAAATTAGTGCCAAACGATTTCTATTAGTTTCAGAAGATGTTCTGGAGTAAAAGTGTGAAACAATAATAAAGTATTACTCAAGTTCAATATGTACATTTTTTAGATGAAAGGTAATCAAATATGTTTACTAGCATACGTGCTGTTGACTCCTCTTATAACCAATAGATCCCTGGTTCGAATCCTTGAGTGATTCTTTGGTTCTTTTTTTCTTTATCTCTCAAGCAAACACACTGGCAATACATATTTCTAATATGTTAGTATGTAAAATCAGATTTTCATTCTATGGTATGCCAATGATAATGAGGTTAGCTCCTTAAGACATATAGTCTTAATGTTGAAAAGGAAACTGATTCTCATAAAGGCTTCTTGTTCATGTGGGAAGGAAGCATTGACTGAGGTTAAAGAAAATGGTTTTATAGCTAGTTTAATTAAGGGTGAATGACATTTAATAGCAATTAACTTTCTTAAATGTTCACATATCCGTTATGAACCTAATAAAATACCACAATACCCATCAAAATTATAATTTTAGCTCGATATCATACTTTTGCTTATGTGGCATGACCGGCAACCAGTTATACCGTTTAAATTGCATACGTGTAATTTTTTTTAAGTTAATTACGTGAAGTTAGTTGTTTCAAAATACCCATCAAACTTTGTAAAATTTTTCAAAATACCCATTAAACTTTGTCAGATGTTCACTTATCCGACATGTGTTGGGAATTCATATTGATTAAACCATCAATACCACGAGTACGCATCGCATGAATCGATATTTAATGTTATGAATTAAAACACATAAAGTACTAACCTCAAATCTATTGAAAAATAGATAAACACCAAGTCTTGATTTTGATCACGAACACACAGTAAATCTCGTATCATCATGAAACCCTAATAAACTATAGTGATGATCTCTATCGAAAACTCACACTACACGTCTAACGAGAACGTCAGGATGCTAGTGCTTAACCCATGAACCAATAAACGAGACACAAATGCTTTGGTTGAGAAAACACGATGGCAATAACCAAAATAGGGGTGTTTGCCGTTCGTTATTTGCAAGAGAGAGGGGTGAGACTTTGATTTGATGAGTGAATTAATGAAGACCTAGAGGCCTCCTTTTATACTAATCAAATGGCTTAGGGAACAAGTTACCAAAACCCTAGCCCATCTACTCCATATGGTCGACCCCCTCTAGGGGAATTCTAGATCCTTCTTTTTCTAATTAGTCCCTAGGTTTTTAATTTAGGACTTAACAATCGTTAACCATTACACTAATGAAATAACGACCGTTGTCTTTATTTCGTGTATTAATATTAGTTATAACTAATACTATACTTTAAACATCTTAATTATATTTAATAAACGCTCTCTAAATATGTATGTGTGTGCCCCGATAGGCTCTCGTAATTTCTAGCCATATAACTATTGATTTGACGTATGCATAACCAATAGCTCTCACTTGCGATCGTCACAATCATAATGTATACTAACAATGCTAAGTGTCTAGCAACACTACATTGCTCCCAAAAATACCTGAGTGTGGTTTCATAAAACAACTAGGTAAATGGTTTATAATTTTAAATTATCTTTTTGTTTCAGATACTTTTTTTATATACTTGGGTTTCTGACTCGATATTACGAGCCGACTAATCCCAGGGCGACTGCCCTTTTGGACTACCCTTTCAGATACTTATTGAACTATGGTTATGGATAAAGTCATACGATATTGTTCAACTATTATGTTTCTCGTTTTAGAAATTAATCAAGATTACCAAACTAAAACAAGTATCATCTTGACTTACACTTTGGGCACATCCATGCAAACATCTAACTAATTCAGTGAGGGGTGCGATATATCCTACTCCAGAAGACAGGTGGAGGATCAAATTCTATTTTGACTACACGTGTCATTCATGTGCTTCAGCCAACTTTTGAGAATAGCCTTTATAGCCACCTTTTTCAGGATAGCATTTAACTATAGTTAAGAAGAAAGATCTGCACATGCAAGACCTGCTTGTATCTCAAGTCGTAGGACAAATAAAATAACCATTAGCGAGATATCACTTAATGACGCCGATCCATAAAGTAATGACTCGTAGGTTTCGGGAAGTCCAATATCCATAGCCACGTGAGTTTGGCGGACACATCCTTAGTATTCAAAGAATATAACAAACCTCACAAATTTGCCTTAATTCAACAATACTCTCATATCATTGAATAACAATGGACAATTTATAGTAATAAATTATGTGGAAAACTAGAAGGGGGGGTTGAATAGTTTTACCAATTAAAACTTCCTTTTAAACTATTTAGATTGACTTATGTCAATCTATTTGGTTGTGTGTGTTGGATGTTGATAATCAAACATATAAAAGATATGTAATGAAAGAAAAGAGTAAGAAGCACAAAACCACAACGTGAGTATTTATAGTGGTTCGGCTACAAGGTCACCTTCCTTGCCCTACTCCACCCCGAGTCACCTACTCGAGAGTTCGTAATCACTACACCAATCTCCTTATGGCGGAGAAGCCTTCACAACGTAGCCTACCCTTTTTCCGGTGCTAGGCTAACCACCGGGTTCTTTCACTCCAAGGTGAACCACTCCTACACAACGTCGCCTACCCTTTATAAGGTACTAGGCTAAGTACCTAGTTCTTTCACACCTTAGGTGAACTACACCTTCACAACGTCGCCTACCCTTTATTAGGTACTAGGCTAAGCACCTAGTTCCATTGCAATGGAGGAACTACTACCACACTACACCAACGACTAATCCCAAAGGAGATCTACTCCTTTACAACATCATCAAGGATATCAATATCCTTGGATCCTATACTAGTCTATCTTGTACATCGAAACACACCATATCGAATGTACATCTAAGGCACCTTCACTAATGCCTTTGACTAGATCTACAAGACACCTTTCACTAATGTCTTGTGTCTTCACTTCTAAGCACCTTTCACTAGTGCTTCCTTGTCTTGACTTCTAAGCACCTTTCACTAATGCTTCTTTGTCTTGACTTCTAAGCACCTACCACAAGTGCTTATCCTATAAACGATAGATACCCTTCACTAATATCTTCGTCTTGATACTTGAGACATCTTTCACTAATGTCTTCAACACTACACTTCTTTGAAGAAAGAAAGGAATCATCAAGAAGAAGACTTCAGTAGCCTTGATGATGAGGAAGCATGGCAACTCATGGACTTGAGCTTGCTCAACTTCAAAGGTGGTGATATTCCCTTTAAGAGGAACCTAAAAGATCACACAAAAACAAAACTACAAACATAGATCTCTTGGATCTAAGGTTAGTGAGATCTAACTCAGGGGAGAAAGTTTGTTAGAAAGAGGCTTGAAAGGGGTGAGAAATAATGAAGAAATGGCTCACTATTTATAGAGGAAAAATTCTACTGTTCCCCGGATCCCACGGATCCCTTCCTCTTGGGATCCGTCTAGCACAAAGCTAGGGATCCGTGGAACGCTCCTCTTTGCCCATGGGTATTTTTGGTTATGGGTCATGGGTTATGGGTTGATCCATGGTTTTCTTTCTAGATACAATGTACCTTAAGGATACATTGAACTTGGTTAAGTGGTATATATAAAACCATGGGTTATGGGTCAAAACCATTTGCTAGTTTTTATCTATTTAGTATATACTTGTTTTTACCCATTTTATTATATACTTGTTTTTACCCATTTTAGTATACTTAGCTTAAGTATGTGTTAACTCAATATGTAAACACTAGTTGTTGTACATATATATCTAAATCATAAAATCACTTATACTTGTTAACCCAATATATAAACACTAGTTGTTGTACATATATATATCTAGATCATAAAATCACTTATGCTTGTTTTAGTGTTTTATGTGAAAATGTGAATATGTTAGAAAACTATTAGTTCAAACCATTTACGTATTTTATTTGTTTCGTTAATATGATTTTACATTTGTTATCGACAAAACATTAGAAGATCGTAAAATATAAATAAACGTTTTTACTGCTTATTTGTATTAACAATCTCCCCTTTTGTTGATGAAAAACATAAAATTATTTTAAGGAAAAGCTAAAATTAAAACGTTGAATTTAGAGTTTTACTTTTTCTCCCTTTTGTCGAAACAAAAAGTGTTTGAAGAAAAGCAACACATCGCTTTTAAGAAAAACATGTGAAAATAAAAAGAGATAGAGTGCAAGTAACGGAAGGATCTCGTCTTTACTCCCCTTGACGAGTCCATCCCTAGCTAAGGCGCCAAGAAAGTAATTTAATCTAGTTCATTTGCAACTAACCTTGCAAAGATTGTGTCTATGTGACGGTGTGCTCCCCTAGATGATTGCAATTATGCAACGGGAAGACACGAATGTAAACCTAGTATTGCAAATAATTTGCAATGTATTGCTTTGACGTAAAGCTCCCCCTAACTTTGGGATGTCAAAGTCTTCACGTGTAAGTTGAACAACTACAAAACAAAGGTTAGAAAAACAAGTATAATCCACAATTTTCCGCAAATGTGGTCCAAGTTAGTAGAAAGAAAGCTTTCGTCTCACGGATCCCGGTTCCCTCCCAGGTGGGATCCGCTCAGGCAATCGAGGATCCGTATTAGGCGATAAATTTCAACAAAGATGATATAACAAGTAATGTTATCACATAAATGAGATATGAATACAAGGTAAACATATGCTCAACAAAATAACAAATAGCATGTAATTTAATTTAATAAAACTAGAGTTATGACATACATGACTCTAAAAACTAAAATAAGAAAATACAAGATTAGGAATTTCTAAACCAACTAACGCTTGATGCTAGGACACCACTAAAATCTTCTAGCTCATGTTTTTTTTAGGTTTGATCTCGTCGAAATGTTCGAGGAGATGATAGAACATGAAACGTTGGTCTTCTTGTACTTCATGTATTAAACTTTCAACATGTTGACAATGATAGCAATCTTTGTCATGGCTAGGTAGTGGTGGTGGATGAAATGAAATGGCTTGATGCAACAGATCAAGTGAAGCGGCTTGTGGAGCTTCAAATAATGGAGGGATTGGTGGAGGCGCATTTGAGAATGGCTCGACCAAGGATGATAGTGGTGGTAGAGAAGTGTCAACTTCCATATGGTCGGGTGGTTGACTTTGATGATTTCTTATAATCCAAATGGGATTATATGATGGAGACGGCGAAAGGGAAGCCGAAGCAAGTGTTGACTCAATACCTTGATTTTGAATCATTATTCCTCCTAATGAGGAGAATGTTGTCGGCGGAAGCGGATGAGACGACCTAGGTGGCAAGTCCTCTAAATTGTAGAGGTGTGGTGATGATAGAGGGGATGTAAAAGAGATAGCTCTAGGAACCAAAGGTAATGGTTTAGTGGAAATGATATTGTTTGGCCTAGGAGGTATGGTGGTGTTTGGCATTGGTAGTTTTGTGGGTACTATTCTTTTAGGAATTGGTTTGATTGGATGAGGAAGGATCCTATCACTTGTTGGCTTGACCGGAGATGATTCGGTTGAAGAGATTTCGTGTATAACACGAGCCTTTTTCATGGGTGGTTCTTTGGTGGATAAGTTGCTACTTGGGGTTTTCCTCATGATGAGATGGTTGCAAGATGTTTGAAAGGATTTCTAAGGTGCTGAAGGTTAGGATGAGAGTGATAACTATGGAAGTCCTAACAAGGTGGTTTATAAACTAAGAGATTTGGCAAGAGCATTTAAGCCTTAAGCCACTAGGATTCATTGGAATGTGATGATTAGCATGCACAAGAGTCAAATATAGAGGTTGTGCTATTCTAGGAACTCATTTAAGATGAGATGGAGTGTTTGAGTTAGTAAGATGAGTTGAAATGATTGTTTTAGCAAGATTTGTCATAGACTGTCATCCGGATCCCACGGTTCCCTTCTCAGAGGGATCCGTCTAGGCTAATCATAGGGATCCGGCGTTCAGCAGTTATGAAAGAGTGGAAGAGATGTTTCTAAGATCCTAGACCTATATCATCTTGAGTGTTTCAGTCCTCCTAAATGTTTTAAATGAAGGGGTGCTTAAGTATTTGAAGGCAATGAGTGTTGTAGCTAATGATTGTCTTTTATGGAAGGATTTGGAACTTTCAAGAGTACCAATGAATGAGCAAATAGGAAAGCTAGATTTTGATCAACTTTGATTAATTTTGAGGTGAGGATGATTAATGAGCAATTATGCCATAATCGAGATGGATCATCAAAAGGTTGATGAGTGTTGACGGATATAGGAATGAAGAACGTCTTCATGAGGGAAATGTTCAATGGTTCCATCATCTTGTTCACAATACGCATAACGGACTTTGAAATTGAGGATGAGAGTGCATGACATTGTGATGAGAGGCGTCAAGAACATTCCATATGGAATGAGTTTATTCTTGAGCCTTGAAGGTTTGCAATTCGCCTTGCGAAGAAGTTGGCGAGATTGTATGGTTGTTGTTTTAGCAAACAAGACAACATGTGAGCACAACAAGCGGGAAGAATTTCTCGATTTCCTCTAAGACTCCAAACATTCTCACGCAAGATGAGTGCAAGAGGCTTGTACTCTTCTCGGATGTCCCGTGTGAAGATAATGTTTGGATCGGAGTAATATGGTCGAGGTTTGCATATAATGCGATGTAAATCTTCCGGGAGGGTATGTGTGAGGAATATGGACTATTTTCTTCACGAAAGTTGAAGAGAGAATCAAGAGACCAATCTTCGGTGAAGGCACATTGTCCATGGTTTGTAATTTGGAGGATGTGAGCAAAATGCCCAAGGCTTAAAGTAAACTATTGGTTTTCGATATAAAACCAAAGAGATAGAGAGCGATCTTCGTTACGAACGAGTTCCACTTGATAGAAGAATTCCATTATGAACCTTGGACATATCTTCTCGTTGATTTCAAGAATAAATTCTAGTCCTATGGCTCGGAAGGAGGTATTGATACCTTCTTCGAATTGTAGAGAGGTGTCTACAATACGTCCTTCATGAAAGTGACGGTTTTCGAGATTATTGAACCCACAAACATGATTGCCAGGTGTGTTGGGTTCGAGAGAGATGTTCGGAGTGTAGACGCTAGTTAGTGAAAAATCAAACTCATATTCATGCATCATAGTTGAATCTAGAGAAAAGACGAGTTAATAGAAAGTGATGATTGTGGTTAACCAATGATTATCTAACGTTTTTATTAGATTTTTATTAACAATGGTTTTTAACAAGAAAAACACTTAACTTACTTATGATTTTGACACATTAGTGGAGTATTACTTTTTAGAAGAAAATTAGTTTTTAATTTGCATGACAAACTATTTTCCAGTAGGACGGATCCCACGGTTCCTTTTCAAAAGGGATCCGCTAGTATAACTTCCGGATCCGTGGATCCGTAGTAATGTAACCGCTTTGATAAAAACAAAGGTTTTACGGTTTTTATACCACAAGTATGTTTAATCCTACATTTTCTTTTAGCATGCATACATGACTTCTAATGTATTACGAAGAAATATAAAACATATAGATCAAAAAGTGATAAACACATTATGATAAAAATAACATAGATAAACTAGATTATTAATAATATTGTATTTCAATACTTAGGATGATACAAAGGATTGGGTATATAACCCCAATATAGATTAAAAACACAAAGTAAATGTCTCCGTATGTGAACTTCATTATAGGGAACACAAGTGCGATGAGTGTTAGGGCGATGAGCACGAGTGCGATGTAAACCATGTTGATGACGGATCTTCTTGGTTTCGGATGAGATGGAATGAGAAGGAAGATGAAGTTTTGAATGAGAGGAATTTTGAAATTGGAAAATTTGAAAAAGTGAGGATTGGATGAAGTGGGCGTCGATTGGGATTATTAATAGGAAGGAGGAATTTTTGAAATTGTGTTTTGTTTTATTATAGGATTAAGAGAAATAAAACATAAGATCTATATACTATGACTATAGACGAGAAATATAACACGTATGTGAGAAAAAGGCTTCCTAACGAAGCTTCATGTAAAACATGTGTAAACACAAAAATCTACTCAAATAAAAGCCTAACAAATAACACTTATATACTAAACTAATATCATTTAGATATAAGTAGAAAGTCATACCTCGAATGCACTTAGGAATGTCTTTACAAAAGACAAATGTCACTTAGACGATTCCCGCTCCTTTGCATTTAAGATACCTTCTTAAGGAAGGTATTCTTGTTACCAAGCGACTCCTAAAGCTTGGTGGGTATGAGCTTTGACTAATCAACATCACAAAGAAGATTAGTGCAATTAAGTGAAAAGATAAAAAAAAAAATGTTGTTATCAAATCAACATCCAAACATATCGTTTTTAAAAAAAACAATATGGTGTTTGTTTTTATGAAAAACCTTCTTTGTAGTTTTCAATTAACTTTGGATCGTATCAAGTTTTTAAAGTACAATATACTTCAAGAAACTTGGTAACGAAGCTCTGATGCCAATTGTGGAAAACTAGAAGGGGGGTTGAATAGTTTTACCAATTAAAACTTCCTTTTAAACTATTTAGATTGACTTATGTCAATCTATTTGTTTATGTGTGTTGGATGTTGATAATCAAACATATAAAAGATATGTAATGAAAGAAAAGAGTAAGAAGCACAAAACCACAACGTGAGTATTTATAATGGTTCGCCACAAGGTCACCTTCCTTGCCCTACTCCACTCCCCGAGTCACCTACTCGAGAGTTCGTAATTACTACACCAATCTCCTTATGGCGGAGAAGCCTTCACAACGCCGCCTACCCTTTTTCCGTGCTAGGCTAACCACGGGTTCTTTCACCCAAGGTGAACCACTCCTACACAACGTCGCCTACCCTTTATAAGGTACTAGGCTAAGTACCTAGTTCTTTCACACCTTAGGTGAACTACACCTTCACAACGTCGCCTACCCTTTATTAGGTACTAGGCTAAGCACCTAGTTCCATTGCAATGGAGGAACTACTACCACACTACACCAACGACTAATCCCAAAGGAGATCTACTCCTTTACAACATCATCAAGGATATCAATATCCTTGGATCCTATACTAGTCTATCTTGTACATCAAAACACACCATATCGAATGTACATCTAAGGCACCTTTCACTAATGCCTTTGACTAGATCTACAAGACACCTTTCACTAATGTCTTGTGTCTTCACTTCTAAGCACCTTTCACTAGTGCTTCCTTGTCTTGACTTCTAAGCACCTTTCACTAATGCTTCTTTGTCTTGACTTCTAAGCACCTACCACAAGTGCTTATCCTATAAACGATAGATACCCTTCACTAATATCTTCGTCTTGATACTTGAGACATCTTTCACTAATGTCTTCAACACTACACTTCTTTGAAGAAAGAAAGGAATCATCAATGGAAGACTTGATAGCCTTGATGATGAGGAAGCATGGCAACTCATGGACTTGAGCTTGCTCGACTTCAAAGGTGGTAATCTTCCCTTTAAGAGGAACCTAAAAGATCACACAAAAACAAAACTACAAACATAGATCTCTTGGATCTAAGGTTAGTGAGATCTAACTCAGGGGAGAAAGTGTGTTAGAAAAAGGCTTGAAAGGGGTGAGAAATAATGAAGAAATGGCTCACTATTTATAGAGGAAAAATCCCATCTGCCCCGGATCCCACGGATCCTTCCACTTGGGATCCGCTAGCACAGCTAGGGATCCGTGGAACGCTCCTCTTGCCCATGGGTATTTTTGGTTATGGGTCATGGGTCATGGGTTATGGGTTGATCCATGGTTTACTTTCTAGATACAATGTACCTTAAGGATACATTGAACTTGGTTAAGTGGTATATATAAAACCATGGGTTATGGGTCAAAACCATTTGCTAGTTTTTATCTATTTAGTATATACTTGTTTTTACCCATTTAGTATATACTTGTTTTTACCCATTTTAGTATACTTAGCTTAAGTATGTGTTAACTCAATATGTAAACACTAGTTGTTGTACATATATATCTAAATCATAAAATCACTTATATTTGTTAACCCAATATGTAAACACTAGTTGTTGTACATATATATATCTAGATCATAAAATCACTTATACTTGTTTTAGTGTTTTATGTGAAAATGTGAATATGTTAGAAAACTATTAGTTCAAACCATTTACGTATTTTATTTGTTTCTTTAATATGATTTTACGTTTGTTATCGACAAAACATTAGAAGATCGTAAAATATAAATAAACGTTTTTACGGCTTATTTGTATTAACAAATTACTTATGGATTTACACATGCAAATATATGACATAATTAATATATGAATGAATAACTCAAGTACCACGCATATTAATCATCAAAATAATTAATTTTTTGTTAATACAAATAAACCGTAAAAACGTTTATTTATATTTAGCGATCTCTTTGTGTTTTGTTGATAACAAATATAAAGTTATCATAAGTAAAATTATAAGGATATATGTTATTTTTGTAAAGAATTTACATTTAATCATTTAACATAAATTGTTGTAATAATTCATTTGTTGTAAAGTTTATTAGGATGGGTAATATCCAAGACCCATGATCCATACCCATGGAGCAAATCCATAACCCATAACCCAAGACCCATGATCCAATGTCTAGATACATTTTATCTATTGTAGGTACCCATGAACCAAAGTCCATGACCCATGACCTATGATCCATGACCCATAACCTAAATAAGGAGAAGCGTCCACGGATCTCTGGGATTACACTGGACGGATCTCTCAAGTAACGGATCCGTGGGATCCGGGGAACAATAGAGTTTTCTTGCCTATAAATAGTGAGCCATTTCTTCATTGTTACTCACCCATCTTCTTATAAAATCTCTCATATATTACTTATCTCTTCTAATCCAGGATCTATTGATCTATCTAGTAGTTCTTCTTTCTTTTGTTGTGATTCTAAAATAGGTCCTTCTCAAAGGCGAGATCACGAGATACTACAAGTAATCCAAGCAAGGGGTCTTTGATTGATTTGTTCCTCCACAAGATTTCTGTAGCAAGATCTTGTATTTCATATTTCACATAGTTGTTGTGTTATAGTTTTCATGGTTTGGTCCTCCGTGTTAAGGACTCGGTATTTAGATTTGTACCGGAAAAAGTGTAAGCGACGTTGTGAGGCTTCTCCACCGTGTTGAAGGAGCTTGTTGACATAGTGCTTGAACTCTCGAGTAGGTGACTCGGGGAGTGGAGTAGGGCAAGGAAGGTGTCCTTGTAGCCGAACCACTATAAATCGGTTGTGTCATTACTTTCTATCCTTTACTTTACTTGCTTCATACTTTATATCCATCCATACAAATTCATATAAATATTGAATCTAAAGTTTTGAAACTAATTTAAAATCGGCAAAATTATTCAACCCCCTTATAGTTTTCCACAATTGGCATCAAGAGCTAGGTTTACAAAAGTTTAAAAGTACATCATATTTAAAAAACTTTTCGATCACAAGGAGTTTTGAAAATTATAAAGAAGGGCAATCTATGCAACGACCTCCACTACTTGAAACAAATGGTTTTATTTATTGGAAGAATAGGTTCGAAACTTATGTAAAGTCAAAAGATATTGATATTTGGTACATCATTGTTGAAGGTGACTTTCAAGCCACTACAAAAGATGATAAAACCGACAAACAAGTAAATATCCCTCATTATCGCATCTCCGACGATCAAAAGAAAAAGCTTTCCAAAAATAGTGAAGCTAGAATGGTTTTATATAATGCTTTACCAAAAAGGAATTCGAAAGAATTTCTATGCTTAAAACCTCTAAAGAAATTTGGAACTCTTTAGTTGTAACTCATCAAGGAAATCAACAAGTTAAAAACAATAAAATAGATTTATTTTTTCAACAATATGAACAATTTTCAATATCGGATGAGGATAATATAGATAATTCTTTTGCTAACTTTAACACTATTATTACCTCATTACAAGCACTTAATGAGTCTTTTTCTAATCGTAATCATGTCAGGAGATATCTAAGGGCGCTTCCATCCAAGTGGAGATCAAAGGTGAGACCCATCGAAGAATCCAAAGACTTGTCAATCCTCACTCTTTACTAACTCATAGACAATCTAAAGGTCTATGAGCTTGTCCTCGCTAAAGACTCCGAAGCCTCAAAAGAAAAGAAAGAGAAGCAAAAATCTCTTGCCTTAAAAGCCAAGAAGGTCTCAAGCGATGAAGAAAACTCTTCCTCGGAAAGTGATGACGAAGAATATGCCATGGCGGTAAGGGATTTCATGAAGTTCTTTAGAAGAAAAGAAAGATACGTCAAGCAACCATATGACGACAAAAAGGGGTTCTGGAAAGTCAAAGACGACAAGAAAGCAAGGGATGAACGCGCATGTTTTAAATGTGGGGACCCTAATCACTTCATTAGTGGGTGTCCCAAACTTGATGAACAAAAGGCGTTCATAAGTGGTTCATGGGGAATGAGTGAGGATGAGGACGAAGAAATTTGTCTCATGGCAAATGACTCACACGAGGTATGTCCCGAATCTCTTTATTATAGTAGCTCATCATTAGATGATGAATCATTACATCGTGAATATGATAAACTCTTCAAAATTAGTCTAAAAATAATTAACAAAAAAAATTTTGAAAAACATAAATGAACGTTTAGAAAAGGAAGTCATTGAGTTAAAAGATAAATTAAAACGTTTAGAAAAGGGGAAGAAAGTAGATGGTGAATATGAGCTTTGTGTTCAACTTCAAACGTTAATTGATAATCTTCATTCCAAGATTGCTAGATTGAGTACTAATACTCTTGATATAATACTAGATAGTGTTAAACGGGAAATAATCAAAAGGGTTTAGGTGTACAGGAACTTAATGCATCAACTACTGAGATTAAAGAAACACAATTTGACAAAGCAATTGAAAAACAAGCTACTGTAGTCACGGATCCCATGAAAAAGGAACAGTCTAGTGTAAAACCAGGGATCTGTGGGTCTATACCAGCAAACAAATGTAGCTACCTCATCTAGAACCGACTTTGTTATTGTTAACAAGAAGAAACCAAAACATGTTACTGTTAGAAATTTCAAACTACCACCTCCACTAAAACAAAATCAAAGTTTTATGAGAAACAAAGGTCGATCGTTTTATAAGCCAAACACATTTATAAGAAGACCAAATAATGTTTATGCAAGAAGTAACCACCATCAAATGGGATGGAATCCTAATGTACAAAACGGTTTTCCATTTCAAAACTTTTCACCATGAATGCTTTCTCACCTTTTCCATATATGTCTAACATGAATGAAATGTATAACACTAATGGACCCATGAACGAATGGGGACCAAACTTTTGAGTCAATTGTTTTCTTAGGTGTGCATAAAGGTTAACCTAGATCCGGATGAATGGATCAAGGATAGTGCGTGCACGAGGCACATGACCGGTAACAAAGATTTTTTTTCCACATACAAATTTTTCAATGGTGGAAATGTGGTATTTGGTAATAGCAAGAGCAAAATCATCGGTAAAGGTACAATTTCTCACATATCTTTAACCATTAACGATGTGTGTCACGTAGAAAACCTAAACTTCAACCTTCTAAGTATAGGACAAATATGTGATAAAAAGTGCAACGTACTTTTTAGTGAAACTGGTAGTAAAATATTGAAAAACGGTATTACTATAGGAAGAGGTATTAGAAAACTTGGAGTATATGTCATTAAAATCGGTAATGAACCAAAAGACAAACTTTGTCTTACTTCTATGGATGATACTTTGACCTTATGGCATCGAAGATTGGGTCACGCCAATATGCGACTTTGTTAGGATTTATAAAATCCAGTCGTTAAAGTGTCGGTCACCTCAAGTATATGTAATCGTTAGAAAGCTCGTAGTCGTAGTTATTTAATCTTAGTTAATATTTAGTTATGTAACACCGTGGAGGACGGACGGATCTGTACCCATTGTATGCCTGATCCATAGCCCGTAGGAGGCGTTTTGTGTAAGATACTATAAATACCATCTACCTCTCAAGGTAGAGGGTTGGAGCTCATGATAAGATTTTACTTTCTCTCTCTAAGTTCCCTAAACCTCTAAACTTTCTCTCTTTAAAAACCTTAAAGTTTACGCCCCATTAAACATGGTTTGATGTGTTTGTTAAATCCAATATGTAACAATTGGTATCAAGAGCCATGGTTTAATCATCTCTCTTACATGTTCTCGGATTTCTAGTGGTTTTATAGGGTTTTTGGGTTTGAAAAAGTTTAGTGGTATTTGCATCATTTGGACCATTTCTAGTGTTAAAGTTTGGATTTTGATTGTACTTTTGTGTTTAGAATCATTATAAGTGTTTAGGCTTTGATTTTGAAGGCTTGAATCAGTGTGGTTGGGTTAGTTTTGTATTGAAAAGTGTTGTTTTTGAATTTTTCTAACTAGCGACTTGTGTCACGAACTAGAGTTCTGATAAGGTTTTAAAATGTACCTTTTGAGGGTCGTTTAGGCCCTTATTTGATCACTTTTGTATCCGTTATTACTTAATATCGTTCATTTTCGGTTTTAGGTCTCTTGAAGGCAAATTCTTTGGAATGGCACTTATTTGGACGAAAAGGCGGATATATCGAAGAAAATGGCCAAAGTCAAGAATCGAGACACTCAAGTCGCTAAAACACAAGGGGCGGGCGTCGGTGTTATCTGTGGCGCCGTTGCATCACTTTTGTGACGGCTCGAGAGCCAAATTGCTTATTTTTAAGTGACGGTGTCGGATTTAAAAGAGTAGGTCGTCGCAACTAAAGGGGACTGCATCACAAGCATAAGGTGACGCCGTCGCAATACTAACGTGGCCAAGATGAAACCCTAATGACGGCGACCCGACGACGTCACAAATCAAAGGGTGACTCCGTCGCGATTGTAATCTTATATATAAAATCCGAATTTTTTAGTTTTCCGTGTGTAGTCTTTTGGAGTAAAAACCTAAACCGAACCAAGGCTGTCTTGTACAGTATTTTAGGGTTCCAAACCCTATCTTACATCAAGATAAGTGTTTTACTTCATTAATTCAATTATGTCTTCAATTACTTGTGGGTATGCTTGCATGTTCTCCATGTCCGGCTAATTTACTTGTGTGTTTGCTTAGAGAATATGAAACTTAACTATTGAATATTGATTGGTTGTCTCTTATCTTAATTGTTAATGATCTAGTATTGCGATAGGTCATTCGTTGTGTAGTTAATGCTTGATTAATCTTTATGAACCTTAGACTATAACACCTAGAGTAGTTGTAGGCTAAACCATCTAAAGAGTACCTTAGAGTTAGAGTTTATAATTCCTATAGATTTTGTAGACGAGACCCTTTGGTAGTTTCAAAGAGTTAGGGACAAAAGCATACCCTACGACTTTAGACACACAACGCGATTAAAAATAAGGATGTGACAATTCAACCATCAATAGGAGATAATTAAGGAGTAATAAAACCTAAGTAAACACACCTTTAAACCATCATACGAGCACACAATAATTAGACATAGACTACATACACCTTAGATCTGATAAGTAGACAAGTAGAGTAATCGGCAGAAATACCAACCCCCAAATCCAAACCCCGAGATTCGTACCTTTCCAATTTCTAAAAAAACATAAAAAGATTAAAAATAATCTTCCTCAACCCCAACCTTAGCATAGTAACTTCTTACTAGCATTCCTATTCCCCTAGAGAACGATTTTAATACCCGTGGCTTACCATAATACTACACTACAACGATTAGGTTCACTACCTAGGGTGTTATAAAACTTGCTCGAAGAAAAGGAAGTTCGGGGTCAAAGGAACTTCCTTTTCTTCGAGCAAGTTTTATAACACCCTAGGCAGTGAACCTAATCGTTGTAGTGTGGTATTATGGTAAGCCAGAGGTATTGATATCGTTCTCTAGGGGAATAGGAATGCTAGTGAGAAGTTACTATGCTAAGGTTGGGGTTGAGGAGATTACGGGGAATAGAATAGCTTGTTAGTAGTCCACCTCGTTTAGGTTTCTTTGCTTGATTCCTATCAAGTAAATTTTTTCTCATTTTTTAGCTTCCTCATAGTCTATCCCCCTTCTTCGTGACCTTTGTTTGTAACCTCATCACGTTTCATCATGGAAGATGATAACCCACCACCATTCATCAACCTACCACCAAATGACCCGCCAAGAGCCCGTACTCTTGGTGAATACTCGAGACCAAGCCACCTAGGCTATAGGAACACCATTGAGCTTCCTGATCAAGCCCAAACTACGGCCCTGCGATCCGACACCATCCGGTTGGTGCAAAACAGATGTGCATTCAATGGACTTCGTTCCGAACATCCTAATTAGCATCTTAAGGATTTCCTTAAAATTGTCGATTCCATCGACCTTGATGCTACTAATCGGGAGACCACGCGTCTGTGTCTCTTCCAATTATCTCTACGGGACCAAGCTAGTAATTGGCTTAAGCGACTTCCCACCAGCTCCATCTCAAGTTGGGATGATCTCACCTCTCGCTTCCTTGCTCAATTTTTCCCACCAGGGAGAACCACTAAACTTAGACGAGACATCTTAACGTTTCAACAACTTCAAGGTGAGTCTCTCTATAAAGCATGGACTCGATTCAAGGACCTACTCCGTAAACTCCCTCATCATGGCATTGATCTTTGGCTTCAAATCCAAATCTTCTATGACCATATCGATTTCATCACTCGATGATCCATTGATCAAGCCACCGGTGGAAGGCTCAACGACTTTAATGCAGAGAAATCTTGGGATATTATAGAAGAGCTTGCTAATCAAAGCTACGAAGATTGGAATGAATCTCTTGAAACCCCTGTTAACGTGGTTAATGCCATATCAACTCCTCTTGAATCTTCCAACATCACCGAGGAGCAAATGAGTGCTATTGAGAGAAGGATTGATTATCTTATGGAAAGGCATAAAAGAGCTCCCGTACAAATCCCTTGAGAAGTAGTCAATTCCGCCAATTCCACCAACCACCCAACACCTTTTTCGGAGTCCCCAAGTCATGAGCAAAACCTCGATTCCAAAAGGCGCTTCCATTCTACTTCCCCAATACCACTCTCACCAAGCTTTAAGGAACAAATGAGGGAGTACATGGCAGCTCATACGGAGAGATTAGCCAAATTTGAAGAGGAGGTTTATAGGCAGAGAGAGGAAATGCAAGAAAAAATGACGAAAATGATGAACTTGGTAAAAGAATATACCAAGACAAAAGTTCCCGAAAAGGTACTAGTAAGAAGCAACGATTTTCCTCCCACTTTGTTTTTTAACGCCATTTCCATTATGCCTGAGGATGGAAAGGTTGAGGTGAAGAAAACTGAGGAAAGCAAGAGGGAGGAGTCTGAACCTAATAATGAGCTCGAGACCATTAGTACTACCTTAAGCACGAAATTAATAGAAAAAGCATTGCAAACCAAGTAAACAACTTTAGGTATAATGAGGTTCTTAGGGAAGCCCTTGAAGGAAAAATAACAGAAGAAGAGTATGACGCCCTGCCTATGGGACCTCTGTATGAGTTAGTTCTAAAAAAACCATTAACAAAAAAACGAGACACCACATGGAACTTCGTGATACCATGTAGAATAGGTAATATTGATAATATAAATGCCCTAGCTGATCAGGGGTCTGATGTGAACATAATGACATTATCAATTTATAATAAGTTGAATAGGGAGAAGCCAGCCAAGACCGATCTTAGACTTTCCTTAGCTAATCACACCTATGTCTACCCCATAGGAATCACGGTGGGTATTTTAATAGAGGTGGCTAATATCGTTTATCCGATGGATTTCGTGATCATAGATGTTGAGGAAGATAGAAACATGCCACTCATTCTTGGGACACCATTTCTGGCCACCGCCAAGGCAACCATCAAATGGGGGAAGGGCATCATGATACTTAAAAGCGAAAAAGGGTACGCTAGGATACCCATCGTTCCAATATATCCTCTTAAGATCATGGAGAAGATTACGGGTGAAAGTCCACAAGTCCCTAGCAATATAGTTAAGAAGAAAATGAATGATTGGGAAAAAGGGCTTAGAAATTTTATGGTTCAAGGATTGCATGCAACATTGTGGAAGCCCGATAAGAAGTTAGGAAATAATCCCACTTCGATACCAAAGGCACAAAGGAACCCTAAGGAATTTCTAAAGGGAGAAAAAGTAATTCTGTACAAATCACGGATAAGGGCATTACAAGGTAGAAACAAACCAAGATGGTTTGGGCCTTTTGTAGTGAAGGAAACCAATCTAAAGGATAAAACCGTCACCATAATAGACGACGTTGGCAAGGAATCCATGGTAAGCATACAACGTCTACGCCATTTTGACAAAGGAGATGACGGTAATGAAGTCCCGTAGGGGCACGACTACGAGTCTAGCTACAAGACTCATAAATAAAGAAAAGAGCTTCGTGGGAGGCAACCCATGCTTAATTATTTTCTTGTTAGTGTCATATATCTTTTATGGTTGCTTGTTCTCATGTTTAAATTTGTAAAAATGCTTTATTTTGTTTTTAACCTCGTCTTAATTGCATATAAAGGTATTTTACATAAAGGATAAGTGTAGGGAGGATTACACACATTTTTAAAAGAAACGTGAACATGAGAATTGCAATTAATTAAAAGATATATATGTGTGTTTGTTCAAGTCAAATGTATCGAGTCATAATGGATGTTTTGCGAAATTTTTCTAGATTCTAAAGATGTAAATTTTTCGAATCTTTTCCGAAAATTGCGCACCGGTTTGTGTCGGGATAACCTCAAGGCGTCAGAATGCAACTGACGCGGGAAGGAGTAAAATAACATTACTTTTTTCTCGTTTCGAGCTACTTATAAATTTTTGGAATTTTCCATGTCTTAATTTTCCAGAAATTCTGTAAACATCCATTCCACAAGCATTATATCCTAGTTTAATAAGGTCTTATATATATTATTACCGCCCATTTTACGCGAAGGTTTCGTTTGTTTTCTTCAAGTGTGTAGGTTTAATTTATTAAGAAGAAGATATATAAGATTGGAAGGAGCTTTTCACGCATACATTCTTCTTGGAAAGGATTTAACCACCACTTTACACGGATCCTACCGAGCTAATCAGGGGAGTATTAGTTTCTTTCATTTTTATTACCTTCTACTATCATAACTTTGATACTTTCAGGGAACATTGGGGACAATGTTCAGTTTAAGTGTAGGGAGTGAAAATAAAATGGGAACTTTGAAACTATGCTTATCCTTGATTACTTGCTTTGTCCAATTGTATTTGTGTAATAAACCATGAGAAAATGTCGGTTAGGGTAATTTTGGCACCAAATTTAATATTTTTCATGACATATAGGAGTGGGCCATTAGTCTTAATAAAAGCGTCACACGGATAGGAAGTTGCATGACTAGCACAAAAACCCTTTACCATTTAAATTCCACCCAAAATGTGAGGATCGCCCTTAGGTTAGTAGGAATTAAAGCATTCATCTTTAATGCTTAGAGTGTGAACCGATAGTATATTAGATTCTAGAACTTGTTTTGTGATGCATCCCGAGATCGCTAGTAAGACTACACTTGTGTAGTTAGGAATAACTAAATGATAAGAGGCATTAGGATAACCCTTGTTTCATACATGTAATATAATTACTTCTTCCACATCGGTTGAGTAATTCCCCCACACCTTTGCGTTGTACTCATCTTTAGTACACGATACCCTTAGTTAACCCCTCAGAGCCTATCCTTTTCGCGGTTCTCGTGATGTTTCGGTTTTTCGGGAATATCAATGAATAGCATTGTTTACACCCCACCTCCAAATGTACATCCAAATCGCCTTAGCCTACCTTGTATGCACTCACTTTTAATGCATTATTGTTATTACACTAAACCCTTAGTTCAATTATCTAGTTGCATGCATAAGTTGCTAATTCGAGTCATATCTTTTGTACACAGTTTTGGGACGATTGGGACTCATGGGAAAAGTTAAAGTTTATGAAATGACAGGAAGGGAACGTTAAATTCAAATTCCCTTTATTTTTGTAATAATGTACTCCAAGTGTTTTGATCTTTTCAATTCGGGTCAAATTAGTGTTAGAATAATAAAAACTCAAGTGTAGGGATGTGCCTATAAATCCCTATCATTTTGATGTTACCGTAGTGGATGGTAGAGTAAAAGTGTATGAAAAAAATCGGAAAAATAGAAAAGAGAAGAGAAAAAAAAATAGAGTGTTCAAAAAAAAAAAAAAACAACAACATACGGGCTACCATCCTACATCTATCTTTAAATTTATGTTTGTTTGTTTAAGTTATCTAGAGTCTAGAGTGTCGAGTCTTGGCTTAGCAACGCCATTCTTCTTGTGCTTGTAACATAGAGATTTTGACTTGCCACCACTAAATAGCCTATCCCACCAAACCCTTTGTTTCCTACCGTAAGCCTAACATTACAACCCCTAAAGACCTCTTTGATAGTCTTTCCTAGGTGCTACGCCAAAGCGATGGAGGTTTGATCTATTCTCAAGCCTATGGTAATCTATGTACTAGGACCGGTTAATGAGTGTTTATCTTCCATTTCCAACTTGTTATATTTCATATACACCGAGAGATGTGAGTATCCAAACACCCCATGTGAGGTGCTAGTATGTAATTCGTGCTTGTTATGACTTTCGGGCTTATATGTGTTGTGGATTGTTTTAAACCAATGCTTCATGACCCTAACTTATAAATTAATTGGATAAAAGCACATTTGCTTGAGGACAAGCAAATACCAAGTGTAGGGATATTTGATAAGGTTTTAAAATTTACCTTTTTGAGGGGTCGTTTTAGCCCTTATTTGATCACTTTTGTATCCATTATTACTTAATATCGTTCCTTTTCAATTTTTAGGTCTCTTGAAGGCAAATTGTTGGAATGGCACTTATTTGGACGAAAAGGCGGATATACGAAGAAAATGGCCAAAGTCAAGAATCGAGACACTCAAGTCTTTGAAACACAAGGGACGGCGTCGGTGTTATCTGTGACACCGTCGCATCACTTTTGTGACGGCTGTAGCCAAATTGCTTATTTTCAAGTGGCGGTGTCGGATTTTAAAGAGTAGGTCGTCGCAACTCACACGGCCAAGATTTGATCCAGGCAGCGCGCCGAGATCGAAGGGGACGGCGTCACAAGCATAAGATGACGCCGTCGCAAGACTAACGTGGCCAAGACGAAACCCTAATGATGGCGACCGACGGCGTCACAAATCAAATGGTGGCGCCGTCGCGATTGTAATCTTATATATAGAATCCAAATTTTTAGTTTTCAGGTGTGTAGTCTTTTGGAGTAAAACCTAAACCGAACCAAGGCTGTCTTATACATGATTTTAGGGTTCCAAAACCGTATATTACATCAAGATAAGTGTTTTACTTCATTAATTCAATTATGTCTTCAATTACTTGTGTGTATGCTTGCATGTTCTCCATGTCCGGCTAATTTACTTGTGTGTTTTCTTAGGGAATATGAAACTTAACTATTGAATATTGATTAGTTGTCTCTTATCTTAATTGTTAATGATCTAGTAATGCGATAGGTCATTCGTTGTGTAGTTAATGCTTGATTAATCTTTGTGAACCTTAGACTATAACACCTAGAGAAGTTGTAGGCTAAACCATCCAAAGAGTACCTTAGAGTTAGAGTTTATAATTCCTAAAGATTTAGTAGACAAGACCCTTTGGTAGTTTCAAAGAGTTAGGGACAAACGCATACCCTACGACTTTAGACACACAACGCGATTAAGAATAAGGACATGACAATTCAACCATCAATAGGAGATAATTAAAGAGTAATAAAACCTAAGTAAGCACATCTTTAAACCATCATACGAGCACACAACAATTAGACATAGACTACATACACCTTAGATTAGATAAGTAGACAAGTAGAGTAATCGGTAGAAATACCAACCCCCAAATCCAAACCCCGAGATTCGTATCTTTCCAATTTCTAAAAAAACATAAAGAGATAAAAAATAATCTTCCTCAACCCCAACCTTAGCGTAGTAACTTCTCACTAGCATTCCTATTCCCCTAGAGAACGATATCAATACCCGTGGCTTACCCTAATACTACACTACAACGATTAGGTTCACTGTCTAGGGTGTTATAAAACTTGCTCGAAGAAAAGGAAGTTCCTTTAACCCCGAACGACGCGTGTAGCGTTATCAAGTTCTTCGTAGCGACTTGTCTCTACATTTTCAGCGACTTGTCTTTGTTGTGTGAAGCGACTTGAGCACTAAGCGATTTATCTTTTGAGACAAAACGACAAATATTGCAAAGTAGTGGTCGTACTGTTTTGTCTAGCGAGTTGTCACTAGCGACTTGTCCATATAGCGAGTTGTTTCTATAGCAATCTCTGTGTCTAGTGACTTGTCACTAAGCGATTTGTCTTCATAGCGACTTGTGTCACTATCGACTTGTTCTTCTAGCGAGTTGTTACTCTAGCAACTTGTTACTAGCGACTTGTCTTCATAGCGACTTGTGTCACACAAGTGACTTATATCTCAAGCGACTTGTCCCTTGAGCGACTTGTATACCTAGCGACTTGGTGCAAAGCGACTTGGTGACTAAGCGACTTGTCTTCAAGGTTTGAGCGACTTGTTTAATTATTGTTTCGATATGGTTTTCTTGATTTAGTAAAATCCAGTGAAAGAATCTATTTCCGGTTTAATCATAGAGTTATAAAATCACGTGAAATCTGCATCAACGTGCCTACAATCATCTCTTACAGAGTGAGGATGTTCAAGCGGTGGATCGATACTCGCCCACCTATGCTTGATGTAACCGATTATGACTCATGGGCTCAACGAATTAGGTTGTCTTGTTTGGGAAAGGAAAATGGGTTAACATTCTCAAATCAATTGATGAAGGACCTTATCGAGTTGAGAGTGCAAGAGACACACTTGAAACTGCTGCGGAAGGTATAGTGATCTTAGGTTTGGACAGACTAAAGGCGTATGATGAGCTCAATGATAAGGAGAAAAGAGATCGATGTCGATATCGGGGCTTCAAACATTATACTGTGGTCTTCCAAAAGACATCTACAAGTTAATCAATCACAACACTGAAGCCAAGGCGGTTTGGGACAATGTTAAGATGCTCCTCTCGCTTACGAATTGACCAAAGAAGACAAGGAATCTCAATTGTATGATGATTTTGAGAACTTCGAAATGAACCCTGGAGAAAGTGTCGCTGAATACTATGCGAGGTTCCACAAACTTGTGAATGTTATGAGGAATATCAAAATGACCATGCCAAATATTCAGCTCAATCCAAAGTTTGTGAACAACATGAATCCCGAATGGCACAAATTTGTCACCTCAGTTAAGTTAACCAAAGGATTAAGGAACACCAACTATGAGCAATTGTATGCTTTCCTACTTCAGAATGAGAAGCATGCTATGTTTGAATGAATGATACTTGAAAAGTTCAAATCTAATCAGGGAGAGGCAAGCTCATCAAATGGCTCAACAACATTCTACACAAATGTAGGAATTACCACCAAAGCCTCTAATGTCATACCAACGGGTAACGGTAACCACAAGCTCATTCCAGATCCAAAGATATAAGCCTCCGGACTCAAACACAATCATGGAACATTCCATCAATCAACCGGCTCTTATGGTTAAGCAAAATCGAACCTCACTCCACACACTAATAATGAGATCGAACTACATCCAATCTACACAATCATGCTATTGTCGAGATGGTAAGATCATGGTGCAACCAAAGGCAAGGAAGACAATATGAACAAGGAAAAGGTGGAGTAGGTGGAGGGTATGTGGCTAATCGAATCGTGGAAGGAATGGAAATCAAGGACAAGGAAAGCCAATCAAGTGCTACAAGCGTGGTGGTGAAGGACATATTGCAAGGAACGCACATCTCCAAAACGCTCTCAAAATGCGAGTATTTTAGGGACAAGATCTTCTTTGGTGCAAGCTCGAGGACAATGGAGCGGTTTTGAATGAAGAAGAGTTCTTTGCTTTCTTCTTTGAGGAAATGCCAAAACATATGATCTTGATGTGGATGAGCGACCAATTCGGAAATAGGTCACAATCATCAAAATGCCTTTCAAGTTCTTGTTGTGATGCATATGACTCGATGTCGATGATAAACCCATCGCCTGAGAAAATCTTCATGGCTAGCATTTCACCAATGGTCTCTCCAAAGGTCTCATCACAACAATAGGCTGGTCCATCTAAAGATTCAATCATTTCAGAGGTATTAAAACTATACGATGAAGTTGATGAGCGAAAGATACATAGCAAAGTACAATCACTTGAAACTAATGAATCAGATATAGATAATGTGGATAATAGTAATATTGTCCCATATGATCAATATTTGATACTGAGTGAAAGTGAGATTGTACCAAGTGATGCATCTTCGCGTCAATGATGACTATATTTTTGATGAATACCCGCATGTGCCTCGATGATTCTGTTATCTCCGGCGAATGCCTATAAAGAACAAGTTGCCATTTATGAACAACGTGCTAAGTTTGAGCTAACTATTCGTGAGCAGGAAATGGATGACTAAATGTGTACTTATTAGAAAAAGTAATTTTAGGGAAGAAATATTAAAAAAAGAGCTAGATTCCTTAAAAGACAAACTAAACAAAACTATTAAGCAAAAGCAAGAATTTCAAGAAAATGTTAAATTGCTTAAACAGGAATTTAATGCTAAGGAATCAAAACTTTTAACTGATTTTTCCAAACTAAAAACTTTGAAAAACAAGCTTGAAAATAAGTTGAACATACAAGGGAATACCATTCAGACTGCTCACATGATCACTCAGCACAAAGTCTTAAGTGATAAGCGTAGTATTCCCCTAGTAGAGGAGCCAAATCCTGAGTACTGTAAAAAGGCTAAAGCTTTCCATATAATTGTATATGATGGTAATGAGATCTTCAAGCCTAGGCAAACACCATCATGTATTGGAAGCACAGAAGAGCATAGAAAATTAGAAGATGTCTCTAGGGAGAAAATGGATAAGAAGCTAATAGATCCTGAGTGTAAAAAGCAAAACATAATGATTAAACCCCATGATTACAAAAAAGAAAATTGGATTTCCCTGAACAGGTTTAAGCCTCAAACTCATTTCACCCCAGAACAAGTTTTTTGGAAAAAAGACATGGATAAGCAAAAAGGAAATGTACTTGTTGAAACAAACACTCTCCTTAGGAAAGTGCCTCCAGTTACTGTGTATCCTCTGAATACACCTATGCATTTAGTTCCTAGAGCTATTCCCACTAAGAGCAAGACCTTAATCAGCCTGTATGTTGTTTATCAACTATTCGTTGATTTTGAAAAGACATGTAAGAAAAGAATCACACCTACGGGGATAAGCGAAGGGAGAGGGTTTTGAGCAAACTAAAGAATGCTATTTAATCAAGTCATGCCTTCTTTAAACATTTAAAATATCAATTTGAGAGTCTTCAAAGGAATAGACTCGGAGATTAAAGAAATGGAAAAAGAATTTGATGCAATGATAGTTGAGGTCAAAATTATGAACGGGAACTTAAATACAATGAAATTGAAAGAAAGAATCTGCATATCTTAAATGAGAACTTGATTTCGTGTTGTGTTGCTCAAGATGTGTTTTATACTGTTACTGAGTATTCTATTAATGCTTCTCAATTTCATGAATTATCTGTTACTTTGAAAGTTTCCCATAATCGTGTCATTGAGCTTGAAAACAAAAACTCAAAACTAAATGAGAAAATTGACCAGGATGATCACGATAATTTGGTAAAACACCTTTCTAAGTTGGAAGTTGAACATTTTGATTTGAAACTAAAATATCAACATCTCAAAGAAAATGTTAAAACCTCAAACATCAAGATATCCTCGGATGTTCGAGTTTGATGCGCTTTTGAAATAAACAAAGCGTGATGAAAAGATTCGAGTTCAACGTAACACGATCAAAAGTTAAAACCCAAATTTCACAATTAAAGGGTGAAAAGAACAATGTGGTGGCTCCGAATACCTCCTCCTTTAGATTCTCAATTTTCTCAAAACTTTCATCTTCAAAACATCATTAACGTATTACAACAAAAAAATGAGAGTTTTCTAGAAGAAAATGAAAAGGTCAAACGACACTTCAAAGAGTTATACGATTCAATAAAAGTCACTCGTGACAAAAACAATGAAAAAATAACTTCGTTACAAAAGAAAATTGAGAATCTAAAGAGTTAGGTAAAAGGGAAAATGCCACTTGTCTTTAATGAGAATGTTGCATCAAAGTCATCTGCAGATTCTAAATATACTGTGATTGTTAAATACATTCCTCCTCATCTTAAAAATAACGAATTTGTGTTTCATAACTATTTATGTCACCTTAAGGATAGTCTAAAATGTGTCCATGAGATTGTAGAAGAGGATCACATAAATAAGCCACTTGATAGTGAAATTAGGTATGCATGCTTATATGCCAAACGATCTCAGGAGCTGTTAGAATGTTTAAGAGCAACATGCCCTAAATCCTTATGTGAAAAAGATAAAGCTGTGATGCCTTGTTCTATGCCTAGTGCTAAGTATGCAACCCATTCTATGCAAATAGCCAAGCATGTGAGCTTTGATGTGCTTATAAGTAGTTCAGATCCCAGCACTTCTAAACCTGAAATACAAAAAGTAGCAAAATCAACTAATGTTCCCATTCCCTCTACAGGAGTAAAAAATGACACCAAAGCGAGCAGATCAAAGCCTCAAGGCAACACAAAGAATGATAGGCCCTTGCAAGCTAGGAATGTTCAGTGGAAGAGAGTAGAAGATCACCTTAGGAAGAATGAAACTATGTTGAATAAAGCGAATCATGTTGATTCTATTGTTAGCTCTAAGCATCTTTGTAATTAATGCGACTCGCTACTTTTGGCAAAACATGTAATGATGATTGCTTGGTTTCTGTTACTAATCATGTATGTGGTGTGAATGATTTGATTAATTCTGTTAAATACCAAGTTAAAATCGTTAATGCCAACAATCATGTTAAGAAGGCTAGAAAGAAATGGTGGAAGAAGGTTAGAAAACATTGGAAACCCACGGGAAGAAAATTTAATAATGTAGGTTATCAGTGGATACCTACTGGTAGCAAATTTAATCTTAATGAGTTGTGCCCTAAATTATCGAAGTCAATGCCCATTAGGAAATGGATGCCTACCGGTAGAACTATTCCTTTAAAAAGTGAACACACTTTGAATAGGTCTAATGCGTACACTAGCACTACATCTATTGCTAATGATTCCATTGATTCTGCTTCTGATGTGGGTGTTCCAATCACTGTTACTAACCAAATGGAACCCATTCTTGCATGGGGATCCCAATTATCTAGTTATCCATTCTTGTCTGTGTTCAACTGCAGGTCGTTCAAATTGTTCTGTGGTACTTGGACTCAGGCTATTCCAAGCATATGACTGTAGACCGATCGCGGCTCATGAACTTCGTGAGTAAATTTATTAGGACTGTTAGATTCGGGAACGATAATTTTGGTGCAATTATGGGCTATGGAGATTATGTTGTTGATGATAGTTTAATCTCCAGGGTATATTATGTTGAAGGTCTTGGTCATAACCTATTTTTTATTGGCCAATTCTGTGATTCCGATCTAGAAGTGGCTTTTAGAAAACATAATTGTTTCGTTAGAGAACTTGATGGTGTGGAACTTTTAAGAGGAACACGTGGTTCAAACCTATACACTATCTCTATCGAAGACATGATGAAGTCTTCTCCAATCTGCTTATTGTCAAAGGCTTCGAAAACAAAGTCATGGTTATGGCACCGTCGTCTCAATCATTTGAACTTCGGAACCATTAATGATCTTTCTAGAAAGGACCTTGTAAGTGGCTTACCCAAATTAAAGTATGAAAAAGATCATCTTTGTTCAGCATGACAATTAGGAAAAAGCAGAAAATATGCCGACAAACCCAAAACCGCAAACTCAGTTATGGAAGTTCTTTATACTCTTCATATGGATTTGTGCGGACCTATGAGAGTGCAAACGATAAATGGGAAGAAATATGTATTATTCGTTGTTGATGATTACTCTCAATTTACTTGGGTTAAGTTTTTGAGGACAAAGGATGAAACTCGAGATATCATCATCAAACTTATCAAGCAGTGCGAGTTCGACTTAACAGGATTAGAATTATTCGAATGAACAATGGCACCGAGTTTGTTAACAAAGACCTAAGTCAATTTTATGAAAGCATTGGAATCAGTCATCAAAGAAGTGTTCCACACATGCCTCAACAGAACAGTGTAGTTGAAAGACGAAATTGGACCCTTGTTGAAGCTGCAAGAACTATGCTAATTTATTCAAAGGTTCCAATGTTTCTTTGGGCTGAAGCCATTGCCACTGCTTGCTACACCCAAAATCGTTCCCTCATACACACCACTCATGGAAAAACTCCGTGGAAAACTAGAAGCGGGGTTGAATAGTTTTGCCAATTAAAACTTTCTTTTAATTTATTTAGATCGACTTATGTCAATCTAGTTGGATGTGTGTGTTGGATGTTGATAAATAAACATATATAAGTAAGTAAAGAAAAGATAAGAGTAAGAAGCACAAAACCATAACGCGAGTATTTATAGTGGTTCGGCTACAAGGACACCTTCCTTGCCCTACTCCATTCCCCGAGTCACCTACTCAAGAGTTCGTAATCACTACACCAACTCCTTATGGCGGAGAAGCCTTCACAACGTCGCCTACCCTTTTTCTGGTGCTAGGATAACCACCGGGTTCTTTCACTCCAAGGTGAACCATACCTACACAACGTCGCCTATCCTTTATAAGGTACTAGGCTAAGTACCTAGTTCTTTCACACCAAGGTGAACCATGCCTACACGACGTCGCCTAACCTTTATAAGGTACTAGGCTAAGTACCTAGTTCTTTCACACCAAGGCGAACCACACCTACACAACGTCGCCTACCCTTTATAAGGTACTAGGCTAAGTACCTAGTTCTTTCACACCAAGGTGAACCACACCTACACAACGTCGCCTACCCTTTATAAGGTACTAGGCTAAGTACCTAGTTCTTTCACACCAAGGCGAACCACACCTATACAACGTCGCCTACCCTTTATAAGGTACTAGGCTAAGTACCTAGTTCTTTCACACCAAGGTGAACCACACCTACACAACGTCGCCTACCTTTTATTAGGTACTAGGCAAATCACCTAGTTCTATTGCAATGGAGGAACTACCACCCAACACTACACCAACGACTAATCCCAAAGGAGATCAAATCCTTTCTACAACATCATCAAGGTTATCAGTATCCTTGGATCTAGTACTAATCTATCTTGTACATCGAAACACACCGTATCGAATGTACATCTAAGGCACATTTCACTAATGCCTTTAACTAGATCTTCAAGACACCCTTCACTAATGTCTTGTCTTGACTTCTAAGCGCCCTTCACTAATGCTTCTACTATTGACTTCTAAGCACTTACCACAAGTGCTTATGATATGGACGATAGATACCCTTCACTAATATCTTCGTCTTGACACTTGAGACACCATTCACAAATGTCTTCAACACTTCGTAGGAAAAGAAAAACAATCATCAACAAGAAGACTTCAGTGGTCTTGATGATGAGAAAGCAAGGCAACTCATGGACTTGAGCTTGCTCTACTTCAAAGGTGGTGATCTCGCCTTTAAGAGGAACCTAGAAGATCACACAAAAAAAAACTACAAACATAGATCTCTTGGATCTGAGATTAGAGAGTTTTTAACTCAGGGGGAAAGTGTGTTAGAAAGGGGTGAGCAACAATGAAGAAATGGCTCACTATTTATACAGGAAAAATTCTACTGTTCCCTGGATCCCACGGATCCGTTCCACAAGGGATCCATCTAGCGTAAAGCTAGGGATCCGTGGGACGCTCCTCTTTACCCATGGGTATTTTTGGTTATGGGTCATGGGTCATGGGTTATGAGTTAATCCATAGGTTTCTTTCTAGATACAATGTATCTCAAGAATACATTGAACTTGGTTAAGTGGTTTGTACAAAACCATGGGTTATGGGTCAATACCATTTGCTAGTTTTTACCCATTTAGTATATACTTGTTTTTACCCATTTTAGTATAAACTTGTTTTTACCCATTTTAGTATATACTTAGTTAAGTATATGTTAGCCCAATATGTAAACACTAGTTGTTGTACATATGTATCTAAATCATAAAATCACTTATACTTATTTTAGTGTATTATGTGAAAATGATAGTTTGTTAAAAAACTATTGAATCAAACTTTTTACGTATATTATTTGTTTCGTTAAAATGATTTTACGTTTGTTATCGACAAAACATTATAAGATCGTAAAATATAAATAAACGTTTTTATGGCTTATTTGTATTAACAATCTCCCCCTTTATGTTGATGACAAAACATAAAATTATTTTAAGGAAAAACTAAAATTGTGAGAAGTTTGAATTTGTAGTTTTACTTTCTTCTATCCTTTTGTCGAAACAAAAGAGTTTGAAGAAAACTAACACATTGTTTTAGGAAAAACATGTGAAAGAAATAAAAAGAAATAGAGAGCTATTAACGAGAAAGGATCTTGTCTTTACTCCCCCTTGACGAGTCCATCCCTATGTAAGGCGTCAAGAAAGTAATACTAAGCTAGTTTGTTTGCAACTAAGTTTGTAAAAGATTTCGTGTAAGTGATTTAATGTGCTCCCCTTAATGATTGCAATTTTGCAAAGGGATGTCAAGAAATGTAATCCTAATATTGAAATTAATTTGCAATGTATTGCTTTGACACAAAGCTCCCTAGCTTTAGGATTTCAAAGTCTTCATGTGTAAATTGAATAACTACAAAACAAAGATTAGAAAACAAGTATAATGCACAATTTCACGCATATGTGATCCAAGTTAGTAGAAAATAGTTTTACAGATCACGGATCCCACGGTTCCCTCCTAGTAGGGATCCGTCTAGGCAAATTATAGGGATCCGTCTGGCTGATAAATTCAGAAAATGGTGGTATAACAAATAATTTTATCACAAAAGTGAGATATGAATACAACGTAATCATATACTCATAAATATAGCAAGTAGCATGTAATTTCATTTAATAGACCTAGAGTTATGATATACATGACTCTAAAAACTAAGAAAATAAAAAATACATGACTAGGAATTTCTAGACCAACTATCGCTTGATGCTAGGACACCACTAAAATCTTCTAGCTCAAGTTTTGTTTAGGTTTAATCTCGTCAAAACATTCGAGGAGATGATAGAACATGAAACGTTGGTCTTCTTGTACTTCATGTATCAAACTTTCAACATGTTGACAATGATAACAATCTTTGTCATGGCTAGGTAGTGGCGGTGGAAGAAATGAAATGGCTTGATGCGAAGGATCAAGGGAAGCGGCTTGTGGAGCTTCAAACGACAGAGGGATTGGTGGAGGCGCATTTGAGAATGGCTCGACCAAGAATGATGGTGGTGGTAGAGAAGTGTCAACTTCCATATGGTCGGGTGGTTGACTTTGATGATTTCTCATAATCCAAATAGGATTATATGATGGAAACGGCGAAAAGGAAGTAGGAGCAAATGTTGACTTAACACCTTGATTTTGTACCATTATTCCTCCTGATGAGGAATTGGTTTAATTGGTTGAGAAGAGATCCTTGCATTTTTTGGCTTGACCAGAGATGATTCGGTTGAAGAAATTTCATGTACAACACGAGCAATTTTCTTGGGTGGTTCTTTGGTGGATAAGTTACTACTTGGAGTTTTCCCCATGATGAGATGATTTCAAGAAGTTTGTAAGGGTTTCTTAAGTGCTGAAAATTAGGATGAAGGTGATGACTATGGAAGTCATAACAATGTGGTTTATAAAGCAAGATATTTGGCAAGTGCATTTAAGCCTTAAGCCACTAAAATTCATTGGAATGTGAAGATTAACATGCACAAGAGTCAACTTCAGAGTTTCTACTAATCTAGGAACTCATTTAAGATGAGATGGAGTGTTTGAGTTAGAAAGATGAGTTGAAATGATTGTATTAGCAAGGTTTGACATAATCTGTCATCCGGATCCCACGGTTCGCTCCTCATAGGGATCCGTCTAGGCTAATCCTAGGGATCCGGCTCTCAGCAGCTATGAAAGAGTAGAAATGATTTTTCTAAGGTCTAAGATCTATATCATCTTGAGTGTTTTAGTCCTCCTAAGTGTTTTAAATGAAGGGGTGCTTGAGAACTTGAAGGTAATGAGTGATGTAGCTAATGATTGCCTTTTATGGAAGAAATTGGAACTTTAATGAGTACCAATGAATGTATAAGGATGACACTAAAGATTTTGAGAGTGTCAAGTGAGGCTAAATGATCCTAGAGATCAGATAGTGACTTAGATTAATCATTTGGAGAATATCCTAAAGACTTAAGATGGAAAACTAGAATTTGATCAATTTTGACCAATTTTGACGTAAGGATGATTATGATCAATTTTGCTATAAGAGGTTTCCAATGTTTAGATATGAGGGATCATGTGAAAAATGATGTGTGAGCTTTAGAGTAATGGATTAAAGAGAAGCGATAGATCTACAAACATCTTTGAGTGTGATCTAGGTGAGTTGTGTGTGAGTAGGAAAGATTTACTTAACCTAATAAGGACTTAATTTGCCTTAAGACACTATGTCAAGCTTAGTGTAAGGTGTTCTAAGGACATGTTTGAAATACAATGCTTGTAATTGAATCTTCTGTTTTCCGGATCCTATGGTTCCCTAAATGTAGGGATCCGTCTAGCACTAACTTTGGAATCCGTCCATCTGCTAAGCAAAACTTTTACTAAAGGTATGCAATGATCTTGACAATGCATTATATTCCAAGGTTAGTTTAAAGGGGTTCTAACACTGAGATATCAAATGTAAGATGTTTTATTTCATGAGAGAAATTGGATTACATTGATAAAGCACGAGTACAAAAGGATTGATCCTATTTGAAAGACTACTAAGTTCCTTGAGCGTTTTCGCTAGAAGGATCATCACGTGGTTGATGAGTGTTGGTGGAATCAAGAATGAAGAAAGTCTTCGTGAGAGATATGTTTAGAGGTTCTATCATCTTGTTCACAAGTATGTACAACGGACTATGAAATTGAGGATGAGAGTGCATAACGTTATGATAGAGGCTCGTCAAGAAGGGATGAGTTTATTCTTGGAGCCTTGAAGATTTACAATTCGCCTTGTGAAGAAGTAGGCGAGATTGTATGGTTGTTGTGTTAGCAAACAATACATTATGTGAGCACAACAAGCGGGAAGGATTTATCGATTTCCCCTAAAACACCAAACATTTTCACGTAGGATGAGTGCAAGGGGCTTGTACTCTTCTCGGATATCCCGTGTAAAGATAATGTTTGGATCGGAGTAATATGGTCGACGTTGAGAAGAGATCCTTGCATTTGTTGGCTTGACCGGAGATGATCCGGTTGAAGAAATTTCATGTACAACACGAGCAATTTTCTTGGGTGGTTCTTTGGTGGATAAGTTACTACTTGGAGTTTTCTCCATGATGCGATGTAAATCTTTCGAGGAGGGTATGTGTGGACAATATGGACTATTTTCTTCACGAAAGTTAAAGAGAGAATCAAGAGACCAATATTCGGTGAAGGCACATTGTCCATGATTTGGAATTCGGAGGATGTAAGCAAAGTGCCCAAGGGTTAAAGTAAACTTTTGGTTTTGGATATAAAACCAAAGGGATAGAGAGCGATCCTCGTTACGAACGAGTTCAAATTGACGGAAGAATTCCATTATGAACCTTGGACATATCTTCTCGTTGATTTCAAGCAGACATTCTAGTCCAATGGCTCGAAAGGAGGTATTGATACCTTCTTCGAATTGTAGAGAGGTGTCTACAATACGTCCTTTGTGGAAGTGACGGTTTTCGAGATTATTGAACCCACGGACATGATTGCCAGGTGTGTTGGGCTCAAGGGAGATGTTCGGAGTGTAGACGCTAGTGAGTGAAAAATCAAACTCATATTCATGCGTCATAGTTGAACCTATAGAAATGATGAGTTAATAGAAAGTAATGTTTGTGGTCAACCTATGATTATCTAACATTTTTACTAGATTTTTATTAACAATGGTTTTTAACAACAATGACACTTAACTCACTTATGGTTTTGACATTCTAGTGAAATATTACTTTTTAGAAGAAAAGTGGTTTTTAATTTGCATGAAAAACTGTTCTCCAGAAGGACGGTTCCCTTTGAAAAGGGATCCGGCTAGTACATTTGCCAGGATCCGTGGATCTGTAGTTACAGAAACAGATTTTATGATGAAAGTACTGGTTTTTAGATCTCATAGTTATATACCAAGATAAGTGTTTTAGCCTACATTTTTATTTTAGCATGCATACATGACTTCTAATGTATCACGAAAAAATAAAAGGAAATGATAAACACATTATGACAATAACCTAGATAAACTAGATTATTAGTAATATTTCATTTCAATGCTAAGGATGATACAAATAATTGGGTATATAACCCCAATGTAGATTAACAACACAAGGTATATGTCTCCGTATGTGAACTTCATCATAGGGAACACAAGTGCGATGAGTGTTAAGGCGATGAGCACGAGGGTGATGTAAACCATGTTGAAGACGATTCTTCTTGGTTTCGGTTGAGATGAAAATGGAGAGGAGGATGAAGTTTTGAGTGAGAGGGAATTTTTGAAATTAGAAGATTTGAAAAAGTGGGGATTTGATAAAGTGGGCGTCGAGTGGTTTATTTATGGGAAAGGAGAATTTTTGAAATTTTTGTTTTGTTTTATTATTGGATTAAAAGAACTAAAACACAAGTTTTATATACCACGACTTTAGACGAGAAAAATAACACGTATGTGAGAAAAATGCTTCCTAATAAAGCTTCATGTAATACATGTATATGCACAAAATATAATCATATAAATACCTAAATAGGCATACTTAATTACCAAGCAAATGTCAAAAAAGAAAATCATACCTCCAGCGCACTTAGGAATTTCTTTACAAATGACACAACAAATGTCACTTAGACGATTCTGGCTCCTTTGTGTTTAAGATACCTTCTTAAGGAAGGCATTCTTGTTACCAAGCGATTCATATAGCTTGGTGGGTATGAGCTTTGACTAATCAACATGACAAAGAAGATTAGTGCATTTTAAATAGGAAATAAATAATAATAAATGTTGTCATCTAATCAACATCCAAACAAAGAGTTTTAAAAGACATGGTGTTTGTTTTTATGAAAAACCTTCCTTGTTGTTTTCAATTAACTATGGATCGTATCAAGTTTTAAAGTACAATATACTTCAAGAAACTTGGTAACAAGCTCGATGCCAATTGTGGAAAACTAGAAGGGGGTTGAATAGTTTTGCAAATTAAAACTTCCTTTAATTTATTTAGATCGACTTATGTCAATCTATTTGGATGTGTGTGTTTGATGTTGATAAACAAACATATATAAGTAAGTAAAGAAAAGATAAGAGTAAGAAGCACAAAACCACAACGCGAGTATTTATAGTGGTTCGGCTACAAGGACACCTTCCTTGCCCTACTCCACTCCCCGAGTCACCTACTCGAGAGTTCGTAATTACTACCCCAACTCCTTATGGTGGAAATGCCTTCACAATGTCGCTTACCCTTTTTCCGGTGCTAGGCTAACCACCGGGTTCTTTCACTCCAAGGTGAACCACACCTACACAACGTCGCCTACCCTTTATAAGGTACTAGGATAAGTACCTAGTTCTTTCACACCAAGGTGAACCACACCTACACAACGTCGCCTACCCTCTATAAGGTACTATGCTAAGTACCTAGTTCTTTCACACCAAGGTAAACCAGACTGTTAGAAACAAAGACCTTGATAGATCTTATAAATAATAATGCGCATGCATGTCCTGCACGACTTCAGCAGAATCACGGTTACAACTTCACTACTTCAGCAGACTCATGTCTTCGGCAGATTCTGCAATACTTCAGCAAAATCCTTCGACAGAAATGACATAATTCCCGTAATTCCCAACAGTCCTCCCCTAAACTGGAATTTGACTTGGTTAAGTTCCAGTTTCTTGATAGATCTTTAAAACTTCAGAACTAGAGGATTGTGTTTGAACTTCAGCAGCAAAGAACCAAAACAAGAACATCTCTATGATGACAAAACTTTGAAACTCCAGATCTTTGCAGCAACAAATGACACATCAAAACCTATTAGTTTCATACTATTCTCATCACATCCAGGTGTGTGAACTCCTGTGAGAGATGAATCATTGAAAATAATGGATTTGATGTCTCTTTACCAATAGCCATCACTACTGGAGTAGCCAAATGTTTAAGTTCGAAAACTATGGTACACTGAAAACCATCTGATTTATTAGCAAATCAGCAACTAATTAAACGAATTTGACTTGTCTCTACCTGTAGCCGTTTGCTCAGGACTAGTCAATTCGTAGGATTGGTGAATTGATTACCAAATATGGTGTACCACTGCCTTTACCATGTGCCATATACAAGTGGGCTAGCCAATTCTTGGATTCCAATAAGGAATAAACCATGGTGAATTGATGACCATACAACCCTTAGCAATGAAGCATAGGTGGTTGCAGACCCTATGATTTTGAGCAAACCATTACAGCTATTAACAGATTTGATGTGTTTTTACCAAAGCTGTACCCTTTGGACTAGCTAACTCTTTGATATACACAAGGTATATCTGGTGAGTCTAAAACCATCAATAAACCTGCAAACAAAAGTTATTTTTATTTTTTATTTTATTTTTTTTTAAGTAAAAAATGAAATAAAACAAATATTACAAGAAAAGCAAAATAATACAAACAATGCAAATGACCATGTAATTTACCACTGTCAAGATGAAGATGAAGCTTGTTGTTGCAGAAGTTGAGTCTTAATTAATCCAACCATTTGTTCAGCATATAACCTATCATTTCCCACTGGATCTAGAGGAACTTCCAACTTCTGTGTAAGCATTCTTTCCATAAGCCTCTTAGATAATGGATAAATCTTCTCAGCAAACATACAGACAGTAATTCCACCCTTTTTCTCCACCACATGCACACGAGGCAGAGATAAAATCTCCAAGTCTCAACTTTCCACATATGTGAATTCTTCCAAATAAAGTATCCTTTACCCTTTGGATATTGAGAATCAAACAGAACATGAAGATCTCCCAACAAGAATAACCCGGAACCCTGTGGTGAATGCTTATGGTAATATTTAGAGACAAGATTATACAAAGTAATCAAATCTGCCCTATCTACCAAATTGAATATCTCCTTCAAAAAGTTGAACTGCATAGACGATTGATCCAATCGATGAATGATATTAAGCTCTCCATCTTTCAAAGTCCAATTAGTCAACACATCATGAGATCCCTCAGGAAAATCAGCAGCAGATCCTTCTTTAATAAAGGTTGACTCAGTAGCCTGTAGATCCACATGAATATGCTTGCGAGATGTCTCAACCCTAGCTGACTGAATCCCAGATGATCTCACAGATCTGCTTAGAGAAGTGTGTCTTATTTTAGCCATCCTCTTCTTCCTCCTACCAGGTATATAAATCCCCAGAGATGGTACATCTTTAGATTCTTCAGGAATATCTTTAGCACAAGTGGAAGAAGCAGAAATAGTCTTATTTGAAACTCCACTACGTAAGGCATTCATCTTATCAAGCACTTCTCTTGCCTTTTTAGCTCTTGCATCTGCTCTTTCAGCTTCCCTCACCATAGCATCTTCTTCTTTCTCAATGGGTGCCACAAGTGGAATAGAAGCTGGCTTATCTTGTACTTCAGAAGAAATAGCAGAAGGTTAAGCAGAAGAAACCTTGTCAGTTGAGCGAGTAGCTTCAGTAGTTGCTTCAGAAGTAACCACTGGAGAAATCACCTTAGGTGGAACCTCATCAAAATTTTCTACTATCTCAACAACCTTGGGTCTCTTTGCCTTTGGAGCAACTGCATTCCCAGCAATCCTTTTCAAGTTGGAAGAAGGTGTTGAAGTAGAGGAAGAAGACTTCATAATCAGATTGTACATGCGAATCAAATCTGAATCAGGTAAAGCCAAGACTTGCTTCATTGTCAAACCAGAGTTATACAAAGAACAACTCTGATTTTCACCACAATCCTCATCTGTGCTTTCTTCTGAGCTTCAGTTTGTAGTCTCTCTCTCTTAGCTTTATTCTTTTGAGTGATAAGGGCTTTCCTTTTATCAGCTGCAGCTTGCTTTCTTTGTTGTCCACGAGCCACCATTTGAGCCACAAAATTCTCACTATCAAAATCTGCTCCCAAAATACTTTATGCAAGATTTTGATCTGATGCAGCTTGATTAATGCATGCATTCCATTGATTATCAGTAAGATGAGGAGCAAGTTCCTCAAGTTCTCTTTGTCTCTCAGGAGGCAAATTAGAAGAAACCTCTGCTCCAAGCTGTTTAGCCAATGTCTCACTCTTCTTTGACTCTTCATACTCAACTATCAGTCTTTCTTGTGCTTGCATTTCTTGTTCACTTACAAGACCATAAGGAACTTCAGAAGAAACCCCCACATTAGCATTAGAAGAAACATGTTGAGATAGATCCTCAACAGGTGTAAAGAAGACATCAGCTTTAGGATTCAAATTAACACTTCTTTCAGCAATAAGGACTTTAGTATCTTCTGCTGAAGGTGGAGAACTTGGTTGATCTTGAACAAATGAAACTTGAGCATGTTCAGAAGTAACATCCTCCATTGAAATATTAACAGGTGCACCATCAACACTTGGTTCCTTGGAGACTTCAGTAGATCCCTTTTTCAAGTAAGATCTTCTTCTCTGCCTAGTGAACTGAATTGGTTTCTTTAGCTTTGAAGATTCAGCAGTAACTGATGAAGGAACATTAGTCTCCTGCGCCACATCAGCTAAAATTTTAAGAGACCCAAAATGAGAGTCCTCTTCCTCCTCATCAGAAGAAACCACAAGCTTCCTTTTGGAATGATGCCCAAGTTGCTCCTCCAAACTCTTAACCTTATTTTTCAGCTCCACGATCTCACCACCAAGAGAAGATTTAGTCTCTGAAAGCTCATTTTTGAGATCAGCCACCTCAGTCACATACCTGTTCACTAGAGCATAGACAGATGTAAGTGTAATAGGTTCCTCAGCTCCACCATCTGATTGCTCAGTGGTAATGGGAACTTCATTGGACCTTTTAGGAGAAACATGTCATGCTCAGCATTAAGAGTATCTTCATTAGATGGTACTCTAATTGGACTAGGTATGGGAATTCTATTAAGCTCAGTCTCAAACTCATCACCATGAGTAGCCTGGGAAGGGGGAGGACTACGACTAGGTGAAGGTGTATGTGGAGGTTGGTCAGGAGCAACATGAGATGCTTCAGCAGTGGTTGAGGGGCCCTTATCAATGTTAACTGATGGATTACCATTAGCAGCAACATTTGTAGAAGGTGGGTCATTAGCAACATTCTCCTCATCGGCAGCCTCATTGCCTTGAGGCAACATAGCTACTAGCAAAGGATGATGTGCCCCCTCATAATTAGTTTTAATTGAAGCAAACAATTTAGCAGTTAAAGCTCCTATGGGATAAAAGGCATGGGCTCGGGTATTGGTGTCTAATATCATTTGCAAAAACCTAGGGTACATTAAAAACTTATGCTTTTTCCTTTGAATATTCTCAACCATGTTATCAAAAATAAACCTAGAAAAATTATAAGTTAACCCTTGAGAAAGACACACAATACCACATCCCAATTGGGTAGAGAATTGATCCCATCCTCCTGATTTGTTGCTTATGCACTGAAGCAATGTGTGAACTAAAAACCTCCACATTGGGCAGAGCTGATTCTTGAGCCATATGTCTGTTCGTGCACCTTGGTATCCAATATCTCTCAGCCCAGTAAGTATCTCCACAGAATTAGAGTGATAAACCCCATTCTCATCATCCAAATGAAGTCGTCTTCTTATCACCTCCTCTGTTACAACATACTCAACATCATCAACCATAGCCACGATCTCTATTTCACTTCGTTTGGAAGCAGATGCCCAGAACTGAGTAACCAATGATTTATATATTACATTAGGAGAATGCGTTAAAGCATAATGAATCTTGGACCTCTTCAAGAACTCCACCATTGGTTCATACAGTTCATCACCCTTAGCTTTTCCCAGAAAAGCAACTTTGTTGTGATCCTTATTAAATTGAAGCGCCATGAGTGAAATTGTGATTTAGGGTTATGATTCTCGTAACAGTAAGTGTTTTGGACGTAAGAGAAGAGGGAATCGGTTTATTTTGAAGTAAAGAAATGTGAATAGTGGAATGGTAGAAGTTTCCCAAATTATAGTCAAAAGTATCGGAACTTTTGTTGACCATATCTTACGTGTACTTCAACATTAACCAAAGACCAAGTAACACTTCAGCAGAAACATGGTCAATCTGCTGAAGTAATGCACTTTAGCAGAAAACTTAAGATAAAGATATCTTTAGTAAATATCTGGAGAGTTACTGTGCCACCCAACCCGCATTAATTTACATTAACCCTTGTATCCGTCTATATAATAATCCCAATGCACACTTACCACATATCATTTACCCCCAATTTTCACCACAAACCCTAATTTCACCATGAACCACAATCAACCATAATCAATCATGAAAAACCAACCAGATTTTATTGATCTAACCTCCTCTCCATCATCATCATCATCTAGTTATTTTCTTCAGTTTTGGTCATGTCCACATGACCCTCGACCTTTGAAATCCCCATTTCTCAGTTCTTCTGAAGATGATAGTGTAGTGGATCCAAGTGAGCCTTCTGATGACTCTGAAGATTCCAATAAGGAGATAACTTCACACCCTCAACCTCCACCACCTCAACCTCAACAAAGGCCACGTGCCGAAAGAGAGGTGGTGCTCACTCTTCCTGCGCCATGGTTTGGTGCTTCATCTCACATCGTATAAGGGAAGGGCATAATGAAGATGAATTTATTGCTTTTTGGTAAAACCAGTAGATGAAGCACAAAGGACAATGTGTATTCATCTTCATCATCTATGGTTTCCTTAATCCATCCTTCCCATTTTGATCCTTAGCTTCTTCATCGTACCGGCCATATCCAACCATCGAGATAGAAGACATGGGTGGTTATGCATATCATGGTCATGCATATCCAGCAGCTGGAATGGAAGATATGAGCGGTCATGCATATCCAACAGGTGATGGAATAGATGATATGAGCTAGTCGATGATTGAAGTTTATAATAGGTTTAGTAGATCATGTATAGAACTGTTCTTGTAGTTGCATTTGAAGTTGATTGTAATTTGTAAGCTGTAAGCTGTAAATTGTTTCTTGAATGAATGAATGAACAATTTAACTTCAATACTTCTCTTCAGTACTTTATCTTCAGTGGAAACAATTTGCTCACTTCAGTACTTTGATTTCAGTAGAAACCAGCTTTTAGCTAACTTGACCATTTACCAAAGAACCACACTTGATGAACTTGAACTGAAAAAGGCATACTGCAAAACAGACACAGAGAAACACAAAGACCAAACAAAGACAAACAAACTAAATGAACATTAGCTAGTTAGTGTTAGAAAACAAAAATATACTAAATGAACATTAGCTAGTTAGTGTTAGCAAACAAAAATATACACATAATTTACAAAGTTTACTTAAATCCTCCCTTGAGGCATGTGCCTCCCCTGAGGCCTATGCCTCCCCTTAAACTTTGTAGTTAAGGGTTAAGCATCCCAATATTGACCACAAGGTGTTGAAACCTTGGTCCATCAAAAGCCTTTGTTAACAGATCTGCCACATTATCATCTGTATGAATTTTAGCCACTTTTATCAAATGTTTTTCATATGCATCTTCAGTATGAATTTTAGCTACTTTTATCAAATGTTTTTCATATGCATCTCTTATAAAGTGGTGCCTGATTTCAATATGTTTAGTTCTACTGTGAAAACTGGATTTTTGACAACGCATATGGTACTTTGATTATCAATAAAAATTGTTGTGTTCATGAAGTTATACCCATAATCCAACAATTGATTTTGAATCCAAAGAACCTATCTGAGGAAAACTAGAAGGGGGGGGGTTGAATAGTTTTACCAATTTAAAACTTCCTTTTAAATATTTAGATCGACTTATGTCAATCTATTTGGTTGTTTATGTTAGACGTTGATAGATAGATATATAAACGTGTAATGAAAGATAAAGAGTAATAAGCACATCACCACGACACAAGTTATTTATAGTGGTTTGGCTACAAGGACACCTTCCTTGCCCTACTTAACTCCCCGAGTCACCTACTCGAGAGTTCGTAAGCACTACACCAACTCCTTATGGCGGAGAAGCCTTCACAACGCCGCTTAACCTTTTTCCCAGTACAAAGCTAAATACCGAGTTCTTTCACACCAAGGCGAACCACACCTAACACAATGTCGCCTACCCTTTATACGGTGCTAGGCTAACCACCGAGTTCTTTTACACCTTAGGAGAACTAATCCTATCACAACGTCGCCTACCCTTTATTAGGTACTTGGCTAAGCACCTAGTTCCATTACCATGGAGGAACTACTACCCTTCACGACACAACACCTAATCTTAAGGAGATCTACTCCTTGTTACAACACCATCAACGATATCACCATCCTTGTAAATAAACAAAAGCTTATATGTATAACGATGCACCTCATCGATTATACGACCTAGGCATTCTTCCCAAATGCCACTTGATTTAGTTCTTCGGCATCCTTCACTAATGCCTTTGACACAACGCTTGAAACCTTTCACCAATGCCTTTGTCTTGACACCTTTAACATTCTTCACTAATGCTTTGACATGGATGATGAGCACCTTTCACTAATGCTTTCATCTTGACACTTTCGGCATTCTTCACTAATGCCTTCAACCCAACATCTATGGAGAAAGGTAGATCTATCAACAAGAGAACCTTCGTTGTCTTGATGATGATGAAGCATGGCAACTCATGGACTTGAGCTTGCACGTCTTCAAGAAGTGGTGATCTTTCCTTTAAGAGGAACCTAGAAGATCACACAAAAACAAAAGACAAACTACATAGATCACTTGGATCTGAGGTTAGAGAGTTAGAATACTTGGGGGAAGTATGTGTGTAAAGGGATAAATAGAAAGGAAGAAATGGCTCTCTATTTATAGAGGAATTATCTATGCTTCCCGGATCCCACGCATCCTTCCACTTGGGATCCGGCTAGCACAAAGCTAGGGATCCGTGGAACGCTCCTCTTTGCCCATGGGTATTTTTGGTTATGGGTCATGGGTCATGGGTTATGGGTTGATCCATGGTTTTCTATCTAGATACAATGTATCTTAAGGATACACTGAACTTGGTCAAGTGGTATATATAAAACCATGGGTTATGGGTCAATACCATTTGCTAGTATACAATGAACTTGGTCAAGTGGTATATATAAAACCATGGGTTATGGGTCAATACCATTTGCTAGTTTTTACCCATTTAGTATATACTTTTTTCTACCCAACTACATTCAATGTATTTGGTCAATGGGTCAAATACTTAAGTTTCTACCCATTTATATTACCCAATATACTACATACTAGTTATGTGTATATTTACCCAAATATGTAAACACTAGTTGTTGTACATATGTAATATTAAATCATAAAGTCACTTATACTTGTTTTAGTGTTTTATGTGAAAATCAATATGTTATAAACTATTAGTTCAAACCATTTACGTGTTTTATTTGTTTCGTTAAGATGATTTTACGTTTGTTATCGACAAAACATTAGAAGATCGTAAAATATAAATAAACGTTTTACTGACTTATTTGTATTAACACCGTCCACAACAATTTGCGTACAACATACTCGCTTGAGATGAGGTAGCCACAATAGTTTGTTTCTTGCATTTGTCAAGAAATCAATCTCTTTCAAGGAATTGGCGCCTTCAGTTGTGGATCTCCTATCCGGTTGCACCAGCATAGTCACTATCACTATATGCTTCCAACTTAAAAGGAGACTTTTTTGGATACCAAAGGCCTAAATGAGGTTGGCCTTTGACGTACTTAAAGATCTTCTTGACTGCATTGAGATGCTGCAGTAAGTGGAGTGACTTGATGTCTAGAGCGCACACTCACAAAGAAAAGTAATATCGGGCCTTGAAGTTTAGATACATCAATGAACTAATCATAGACTCAGATAAATGAACATTCACATGTAGATCTGTTTCATTGTTGGTCTTAGACTTTGGAGCTTCATAAGGTGTAGTGGCAGTCCTAGCACCCTCCATACCAAATTTCTTCAAAATGTCCCTCACATACTTGTCCTGACTGGTAAAAATACCATTAGGTTTCTGCTGAACTTGGAGACCCAAAAATAATGTAAGCTCCACCATAGCACTCATCTGAAACTCTCCCTTCATCAGCTCATCAAACTCCCTGCACCAAGCTTCTTTAGTGGAGCCAAATATAATATCATCCACATGAACTTGCACAAGAATGATGTCTGTGGAGTTCTTCTTCAGGAAAAGTGTCTTATCAATGGCACCTCTTCTATAGCCATGCTTCAGCAGAAATGATGAAAGCCTAGCATACCATGCTCTTAGTACCTGATGTAGTCCATAGAGAGCTTTAACCACCTTGTAAACATGATGTGGATGATCTGGGTCTTCAAATCCTTTGGGTTGAGTGACATAAACTTCCTCTTCTATTTCACCATACAGAAAAGCACCTTTGACATCCATTTGATATACCATGAACCCCATGTAGGATGCATAGGCCAAGAAAATTCGAATGGCCTCAACTCTGGCAACAGGTGTAAACACTTCATCATAATCAATTCCTTCCTCTTGCCTATAACCCTGAGCTACTAATCTTGCTTTGTTCTTAATCACAACACCCTGAGCATCTCTCTTATTCTTCAAAATCCATTTTGTTCCAATGGCATATTTGCCATCAGGTAGTGGGACCAGGATCCAAACTTGCTGATTGTGAAATTGTTGCATCTTTTTTTGCATTGCTTCAAGCCAACTTGAGTCTTCAAGAGCTTGAGTAACGCTGGTTGGTTCTACTTGTGAAAGAAAAAAAAGCAAACAGACAATGCTGAAAGTCTGTGTGATTGTCTCTTTGCTGGTTTGAGACATAGGAGAGAAAAGCAACCTGTCCAAACTTAGAACTTGTTATAGCCCTTCGAGTTCTAACAGGTGCTAGAAGATCACCAATAATGTTGGATTGAGGATGAGCAATGTTGATCCTCTGAGTAGCAGTGGGGTTGACTTCAATAGATGAGTCATGATTAGTCACAGTTGGCTCAAAATCAGTGTCATGGGAAGGTGAGGTGAAGATGCCAGCTTTGGGTTGATGATTTCCAAGATCTGAAGGTCTTGGAAAGCGTGTATGAGGTTCCCCAAAGTCTGTAGACACTTTAGTAGGAATAGGAGTAGAAACAGCAGAGTTTTCAGCAGATTTGTTGATGATGGGAGAAACCGGATTACTTTCAGGGGAATCATGGTTTCCACTGAAAGCTTCTCTTAATACCTCCCCATTCAGGTTCTTAGCTTCAAGATTACCTGCATACTCCTATGTCTGTAGCCTAGCAAGATCCTCTGCATAATGTGACTCATCTTCACTCTCATCAGAGGTAGCTTTAGAAGTGTCACCTGAAAAATGGTTAGGAGAGAAAGAGGGCACAAGAATAGGTTGTTCATCATCTTCAAACTCACTTTCAGAGTCAGCATCCAAGGTACCTGCATTGTTAGTGGGAGATTCTTGAGACCCTGCATCTTGGTTAGCCATATGTCTAGTATAACCTAAATAATCAGTTAAGTAATCAAGGTCAAAGGACCACACATGACCCTGTCCTTGAACAATAGGCTTATCTTCTAGGAATCTCAGGTTCAAAGTCTCCTCTATCTTCTTGGCAGATAAATTGTACACCCTGTACGCCTTACTATGAGCTGAATAACCCACAATATAGCCATCATCAGCTTTCTCATCAAATTTACCCAATTGATCACTAGTATTCAGAATGGTCACTAGACAACCAAGAGGTTTGAGGTAATGAATGGCAGGAACTTTCCCAGTGAGAAGTTCATATGGTGTTTTGAGGTGAGTTTTAGTAATGGAAACCCTGTTTAGCACATAACAAGTTGTGCCAACAACAAATTCAAAACATAGTGGGCAATTTAGAGTCTCATGCATTGATCTTGCAGCCTCTATTAAGGTCCTATTCTTTCTTTCGGCTACCCCATTTTGTTCGGGTTCTTGAGTGCTATAGTCCTTTTTATCCCTTTAGACCTCTGAGTTCTATAAGAATAGCATTCTTGAACTCGTCCCATTATCACACCGAATTCCTTTAACCTTTTGTTCAACGGTTTTCAACAAGGGTAATGAAATCTTTCAAAGACTTGAGACGCTTCATCTTTAGTCCTTAGGAAGAATACCCAACAAAATCTGCTAAAGCCATCGGTGATAACCGACAAAAATACTTGTGATCAATGCTTCGACTTGAGTTGGACCAAAAAGATCCATATGTAGCACCAAGAGGTTCGGAGATAATGCTCACAATGATATGACTTTGTATGAGGCTCATGTTGCTTTCCTTTGTTGCAGCAACACAATTATGATCATTGGTGAAAACTTTGGAAGGAAGACCTTCAACAAGACCCAGTTTAAAAAGCTTGTTTATGGTCTTGAAGTTCACATGAGCCATCCTCCTATGCAATTTAGTAGACTCATCTTGGGATGCTTTAGCCACCAAACAAGTAAGGTCACCTTCTGGTTGAACTTCATTGAGGTTGAATGTATATAGATTGTGATTCCTTGGAACTCTCAATAGAATTGATGTATCTTCTGGGAGTTTGAAGTCTTTGGATAACACAAGACATTCATTCTCAGAGAAGAGTACCTTGTTCTTGGTGTCACAGATTTGTGAGACTGAGAACAAGTTGAAGTGTTGTAGTTCCTTGACATAGTACACATTCTGAAAGTCCAGATGAGATGTTTTGATGGTCCCTTTCCCAGTGATTCTACCATCACTTCCACCAAAGGTCACATTGCCTCCTCCTTCTATAGGAACAAAATTATGCATCATATCTCTGTTTCCTGACATGCTTCATGAACAACCACTATCAACAATGCCAACATTCTTATGCTTAAGAGGATGATCCTACAAAGAATAACAAAAATATATACAACCAGTTAGTACACTATGGAGGCTCAAGTCATTACTGACTTGAACCTGCCTTGTGGATCATTAGGTTTTAGGCCATGAAGATTTAGAGGATCCTCCATTGTTCTTGGTCCTCCACTGATAATTAGGTCCCTTGTTAGTGCAAGAACAACCTGCTAAAGGCTTCACAGCAGTATCCCTATATCCCTTCCTAGCATACATAGAGTCAACATATCCAGGCCAATAACCATGTTTAAAATATGAACTAGTTGGTTTCACATATGACCTAGCAACTGATCTACTCCAAGAAAAAGGAGAGTTAGTATAAGTTGCTTGTGGAACATAAGGTGGTATATCATTTACATTGGTCCACATTGGTCTAGATTTCTGCTGATTAGCATATACACCCCTTCTTTGCTCATAAAAATCACAATCCTTAATCAAATGAAATTTTCTTTCACAAACAAAACATGTCTTCTTTTTAGAAGATTTATTCAAATTAAAGGATGTTCTATTACATGTAGAAGCATTCAAACTAGAAACATTAGAGGAATTGTTTTTAACAGTATTATTATGCAAAGGCTTAAAAGACAAGTCTTCAGAGGAAACTGGCTTAGATTCTTCAGCAGTAACTCTAAAAGGCTTGTAGGGAGTCTTGGGTGCAGGCTTGGGTGAGGTCTTGGGTATGTTAGACTTATCACTTGAATCACAACTGGCATAAGAAGTAGACCTTTGATCAGAAGATTGGTCACTGTCGGAGCAAGAGACAAAATCATTAGATGAAGAATCAGGGTCTGGCAAGTCTTTTGACTTTTTGCCATATAGATGGTGTGATCCATCAAAGTCAACAGTAATGGAAAGGTCAATGGGCATGTGTTCACCTCTAATAGGTCCACGAACAGCATGTAAGTCACCTTCTTTAACAAAATTAGCTAATCCTACTGGTGTAGATTTACGCCCATCATTCCTAGATTCCAATCCTACATACTTATGAAAACCTAAACCTATTGCAGAGGTCACTGGTTGACTACTATAGATTTCTCTAGCTAGATTATCACCTGATATTAACCATTGATTAGCACTTTGTTTTCAGACACTACATTAGCTTTTTCTTTCTCAGTGCGTTTTAAATCAATTTTAGTACATTCTAGGTCACTTTCTAACACCCTTATCTTTTCATCATAAGCCAATTGATTCTTTTGAAACCATACTTTTTGTCTTTCTAATGTTTTTAAAGCATGTTTATAAGCTTCATTGTCAACATAGCATTCATTATATTTAGGTTTCAAAACATCATAGGCTTCCTTAAGTTCATTGTATCATTCACTACAACAAAAAACACAGTTGTGTACCTGAGAGAGACCCATCAAGGCAATTTGATCATGCCTATCCTCAGAAGTACAGCTAGCCACCAATCCAACATTCTTAGTATCAGTAGCTTCCTCATTCACAGGTTCATGCATCGCCCAGTTGACTTGTTCATCCATGGTGACAAGAGCCGCTGAAGTTCTAGCTTCCTTTTGATTCTGCTGATAGGAAGTATATCTAGCTCCATCTCCAGCCTTCCTATTCTTGCATTCCTCGAAGTGACCCATCCGTGACAAGTGAAACACTTGACTTTTCTTCCGCAAAACGAGTTGGATCTCTTCCTAAAAGCCAAACTTCCTCCCGCACTCGCTCAAACCTTTGATATCAATCGAAAGCATGGCCACCGCCACTTCAATTTCATCTCCTCCATATCAAGCGGTCCAGTTGTTCAAAATCTTCATAGACATGATGCTGCTTAGTATCATAGTCAGCAACAAACAAATGAAGAACATCCTCCAATACACTACTAGATTTAGCTTGAGAAATTGATGGAGTGGGAATGTAAGAAGATGATGTTGGTAAGTAAGTTGGACTTAGAGCATGCATCATCATATTGGAAGGAGAGGCCCCAACAAATGCTGTGTGACCAGGAGTGGACGCATGAAAGGGACTTCTAACATCAGGCTCAAGAGATTTAAGTCTGTTGTATAGTTCATCAAAAGTGAGCATGTCCAGCCTACCTTTAGCCTTGAGAGCAATGCTTACATGCCACCATGATGAAGGTAGAGATCGTAAGAACTTTGAGTTACAGTCATCATTATCTGGTTTTGCCTTCAACTGATTCAACTGACTCAAAATCTTGTGAAACCTGTCATATCCCTTATGGATACCTTCTTGTTCTGAGATTTGAAACTCTTGAAACTGTTGTTTCATCATGGACTTCCTTTTATTTCTGGACTCCTCATTGCCACCGAACCTTGCTTTGAGCGCCATCCATATGTCCTTTGCATCTAGCATGTAGTAAAAATCACTCAAGTGATCTTCGTATAGCTCAAGAAGGATAGTTCTCACTTTGTGTTCTCTTTGCACCGCCATATCTCTTCAAACAGATTTGGGAGGAACAATGGTAATATTACCATCGTGGTCTCGTGATGACCCTCTTCAAACTGTTTCCCTTCTTCACGATTTCCCAAATATTCCAATCATTGTTGGAGATCCATTTCTGCATCTTCATCGTCCACAAATCGTACTCTTCCTTCTTGAGATAAGGAAACTTAGCATTACTGTTGGAGAGACTGAGTTGTTGCATGGAGGTGATGTTATTGTTGTTGGTGACTTCGGCTTCATCATCGGTTTCAGGCATGGTGAAGGTAGTTTTGGTTGTATGGGTGTAAGGTAAATATTGTTCTTAGTATCAAAGAGACTCTCCTGAGGCTCTGATACCACTTGTTAGAAACAAAGACCTTGATAGATCTTTTGAGCACTCGTAGATCGTTAGTTATACATATGTAATCACAAGTACACTAAAATAAAATCTCTATAACTTGTATTCTTTAGCGGAATATAAATACAAGCTATAATAACTAAGAACTCTTTGATCCTCTATGGATATTTTCATTAACAGAAACTATGTGTTTCAATCGTCTATCTAATACATACTATAGTATTCCTTTTATAGATAAGGAACCTTAACCCATTTCCCTAGAAACGTATAAACATCAAAACTAAAATATTATATACACCATAACTTCCTAATAAAGTTCGTGCATATCCTCACTAGCTATCAAATAATGATGGGTAAACTCTAAACAACCCCATGCTAACCTCGGGCAGTACAAGAATAATGATGGGTTATCATATAAATAATAATGCGATGCATGTCCCGATGACTTCACAGAATCACGTTCATGACTTCACTACTTCAGCAGACTCATGTCTTCGGCAGATTCTGCAATACTTCAGCAGAATCCTTCGGCAGAAATGACATAATTCTCGTAATTCCCAACACAGACCTACACAACGTCGCCTACCCTTTATAAGGTACTAGGCTAAGTACCTAGTTCTTTCACACCAAGCTGAACCACACCTACACAACGTTGCCTACCCTTTATTAGGTACTAGGCTAAGCACCTAGTTCCATTGCAATGGAGGAACTACTACCCAACACTACACCAACGACTAACCCAAAGGAGATCAACTCCTTTCTACAACATCATCAAGGATATCAGTATCCTTGGATCTAGTACTAATCTATCTTGTACATCGAAACACACCATATCAAATGTTCATCTAAGGCACATTTCACTAATGCCTTTAACTAGATCTTCAAGACACCCTTCACTAATGTCTTGTGTCTTGACTTCTAAGCACCATTCACTAATGCTTCTAGTCTTGACTTCTAAGCACTTACCACAAGTGCTTATGATATGGACGATAGATACCCTTCACTAATATCTTCGTCTTGACACTTGAGACACCATTCACAAATGTCTTCAACACTTCTTAGGAAAAGAAAAACAATCTTCAAGAAGAAGACTTCAGTGGTCTTGATGATGAGGAAGCATGGCAACTCATGGACTTAAGCTTGCTCGACTTCAAATATGATGATCTCGTCTTTAAGAGGAACCAAGAAGATCACACAAAAACAAAACCACAAACATAGATCTCTTGGATCTGAGGTTAGAGAGTTTTTAACTCAGGGGGAAAGTGTGTTTGAAAGGGGTGAGCAACAATGAAGAAATGGCTCACTATTTATACAGGAAAAATTCTACTGTTCTCCGGATCCCACGGATCCCTTCCACAAGGTGGGACGCTCCACTTTACCCATGGGTATTTTTGGTTATGGGTCATGAGTCTTGGATTATGGGTTGATCCATGAGTTTCTTTCTAGATACAATGTATCTCAAGAATACATTTAACTTGGTTAAGTGGTTTGTACAAAACCATGGGTTATGGGTCAATACCATTTGCTAGTTTTTACCTATTTAGTATATACTTGTTTTTACCCATTTTAGTATAAACTTGTTTTTACCCATTTTAGTATATACTTAGTTAGGTATATGTTAGCCCAATATGTAAACACTAGTTGTTGTACATATGTATCTAAATCATAAAATCACTTATACTTGTTTTAGTGTTTTATGTGAAAACGATAGTGTGTTAGAAAACTATTGAATCAAACTTTTTACTTATTTTATTTGTTTCGTTAAAATGATTTTACGTTTGTTATCGACAAAACATTAGAAGATCGTAAAATATAAATAAACGTTTTTACGGCTTATTTGTATTAACAAACTCCATACGAACTTGTCCATGAACGAAAACCTGATATCTCCTACCTTCGTGTATTTGGTGCTTTGTGCTATCCAACGAATGAAGGTCAAGATTTAGGTAAATTAAGAGATAAGGTGGACGTTGGAGTTTTTGTGGGTTATGCATCAAACAAGAAGGGTTACGGAATCTACAACAAAAGAACTCGAGATATCATGGAAACTATTCATGTCACATTCGATGAGCTGTCTGGGCAAATGGCTCCAGGACAATCAAGTTCTGGACCCGCATCACAACCTTCATTATGTAGTCCCATTAGTACTTCTCTTGTACTAAATCCCTCACCAACAACTTCATATGTACCCCCTTCAAAACATGATTTGAATAAATTGTTTGATGAACACTATGAGCCTATTGCTAATGATCAGTCAAATCCATCAACAAAGGCTGCCCCTAACCCAAACAACGTAGATAACCCTTCAGTTTCTATGTCATTAAGCGCCTACTATAGATCACTCATCCTCATCATCAAATCCTCAATCATCTAGTGTACATCATGGAAATGTTTCTGGCACCTATGATGGAGATAACCCCTTTGCTACTCCCGAAGATGCTCCATTTGAGAACATATTTGCTCCTGAACCAACTTTAGAACCATCTTCATCGAGAGTTCGAACTCTGCTACCTCGGCCTCAACAACAACCACACGAACACCTTAGAAAATGGACACATGACCATCCATTGACAACATCATTGAAACCCTTCTACCAAAGATCCACTCGTAAAAATTGGCAACTGATGCCTTATGGTGCTTCTTCAACTCCGATTATCCAAGGTCGAACCAAAAGACGTTAAAACCGCCATGAATGAAGACAAATGGTTCAATGCCATGGAAGAAGAAATTCATGAGTTCGATCGACTAGATGTATGGAATTAGTACCGCTCCCGACGTGCTATGATCATTGCTCTAAAGTTGTTCTTCAAAGTAAAACTTGATGAGCATAGTGATGTGTTAAAGAAAAAGGCTCGATTTGTTGCAAAAGAATACCATCAAGAGGAGGGTATTGACTTTGAAGAATCATTTGCTCCAGTTGCACGTATCGAGGCAATCAGATAAGAACATGGTAGTCTATCAGATGGATGTAAAGATAGCTTTTCTTAACGGAGATCTCAAAGAAGTCATATACGTCAGCCAACCTGAAGGTTTTGTGAATCCAGAGCATCCTACTTGATGCGCTGTTTCATCCTGCTTTTAATATTTATAAAACTTGAATAACTTAGGATAGACACATATTAACGGGCAGAGTACCCGATTAGATGTAGTAAAGCCTTAGGTAAATCCGAGTATTATCCCAAGAGAGCTGTGACCTTGCAAAGAACTAAGATGATTAGATAAAACATATGTAATATATGGGTAGACAAAACTAATGTAATTGATAGGTGTGCAATTATTCTACTTACACAGACACCAGAAATTTAGGTAAAAGAGAAAGATAAACGAAGCTTAATAAAGAAAACAAATATGAATTGAATCCCTATACTAAGATTCAATATAGTGGTTAATTATCACCATACTCCTTTGATCGATTCGTCATGGCCTATGGTTCTTAGGTTCCTCACCAAGATGATCAGTCACCCGGATCATTCTAAAACCTAATAGCGCCATTAAGCACCATATCTACTAGATCTAGAAGGTGGGAACCCACCGTTAGAACTTAGATTCCCCTAACCTCTTAAGTGCCTCCACTAGATAAGTGATCCTTTGGTCGATTAGCACACGAAGAGTGGTCGTACTATGGCCAATTCCTCCCATACTTCGCTATCTATCAGACTGGGGTCACTTGGTCATATCTCCAAACCCTTTAGATACTACCAAGCTTATAACACTACTAAGGCTAGCGTTCTATGAAAAGACTAGCAAATGTCTATAAAGAATTATGGAGAGTAACAATAACACAAATGCAAACTTTAATTAATAACATGAATTCATAATATAAGATATAGAAAAATATAAAAAGAATCCAAACTCGAATACAAAGGAAATCGTAGGTGAGAACTTTGTTATTCATGCTCCTAAACCATGCTTCTTCTTCTTCTATGTTTTGATCTCCCCAAACCCTAGAAGGTTTGGGAAAGGAGAGATGTCAAATCACCGATGAAATCATCGATTACTTATAGGCTTCAAAATAGTTACGGCGTAACCTATTAGGTAGTTACCGTAACTTTCTTCAATCTTCAGCTTATCCATTTGCTACGGCGTAACTTTGTTCGGTGTTACCGTAGTCTGCTAAATTCGAGCAGTAAATCATAATTACAAGATAGCTTAAGTCGAGACTACGCCGTAGTTTTGGTTATCGATTGTTACGGGCGTAACTCGATCAAAGGATTATGCCAGAGTCATCGAATCTTGGTTAACGTCAAAGAAGCGCGCCACTTGGTTACGTCGGAATTAAGAGAATATGTCATGAAAACGTCCAATTGCGGCTTCCTTGCTTCCAATGCATCCTGAAATGAAATAACAAGGAATAAGGATATTTTTACTAATAATATATTCAACATGTGATGATAAAAGGGGAAATTAATGCTTAGAAACTCAGGACTATTTGATGTTATTAAATATCCCCCCACTTAAACTCTACTTGCCCTCAAGTAGACCAGTTTAGACTGCAAAAGATACATTCATGAAGAATGCGCAGTTTTTAATTCCATGCTAGAATATTAATAAGAGCTGAACACCTCACAAAATGGGAATGAAAACACTCTCACTCATCCTATTCTAAGTGTTAATTTCGGGGTGATCACTCAATTGTATGGACATAGTAAGTATTCTATCATAAGCTTGGCAATTACACAAAACTCCACCACTAGAGCTAAGGTTAAAAAAAAATTTCAAAGCAATGTCGGGTTGAGTTTTAAAGGCTTAAGGGGTGGTGTCATTACTAACGTGTCACGGCGAAGTGGACAAAATCAATGATACATGACCAAATCCATGGCCTAGACATCAAGAATTGCTCGCTGCATCACCTAGACACGCTTCACGACAAAAATGGTAAGGATAGGCATGGGATATTTAATGGGTTAAAAGGAAAAAGAAAACAAATCGTTTTAGCTTAAAACCGAGTTCCCATCATCCAACCAATAATTCAAGGTTCGTCTTCATATGGTCAGTGCATGCCTCCGGAATCCTCCAAAATTTATTCTTCCAACCTTTTGAATGTGATTGAGAAGATTATTCTCAATGCCAATTCATGTAGTACTAATACTTTGTCGCACTTATAAGCGATCATGCTAATTGTATTTATTTATTTATTTATTTAAATATTTTTTATTTTTTATTTTTTTGGCATATACTAAGATATGCTTGAGATACAATGATATACTTCCCCCCACTTGAGCTGAGCATAAGGTGATTACTTGGGGTCTTCAGAGATCTTTTAAGCGAGATGTTATACGCTTCTTTATTTGAACCTCAAACTAGGGCGAACAATGGCTTCTAGGTAAAAAGGTAAAACTACACGGTAGGCTAAGGTGTATGGTTGTAACAAAAATAAGGGTTATGAAATGAAAGGATAGGCTCAAAAAGGTGTAACTAGGGGTATCTTGCACTAAAAGATGAGTGCAACAAATAAGGTTACCACGGGGGTCGAAAAGCCAATGCGACTAATCGATAAACACACACAAGTGAACACATATAGGCTATTTGGGGTGAAATCCTAAAACATTTACTTTTTTCAAATTGTCTTTTCTAAATGCACCAAGCTAACTTGATACACTACTCGTCTATGGTCTCGAAGTGATTTAAAAGCCAAGTTCTAAAGTTTACAATACTATCGACACACTCAATTTATGGTATATTTGGGTAAAATGGGGGAAACGGAAAGGCTAAATCTCATCGATGGTAATAAGGGTTAAAGGTGTGCTCGGCTTTTATGCAATTCTAGTTTGGTTAAAAACATGACAAAATTTTTCAAATAAAGCTTAAAATTTTAAAACCAACTAGAAAATTAGGGCAAGCAAGTTAAGTA